>JABASD010000393.1:0-81135 GCA_019776165.1 Pogonognathellus flavescens
CGCCCCTGTTGATAATTTTGAGTTCACATTTATGGTTCAATATTAATAGATGTGTGTGCACTCACAAAGACAGACAGCTAAGAAATTGAAAAAAAATTGTCTTAAGCAACACTTCGAATAAAGAGTAAATGACCATTCGCATGTATGGACTTTTATTGCACATTAGTACTATGCTGAAAAGGGGCGGCAAGGCAAAAAGCTGCACCGGGGCGGCAGGGTGGCATGTTACGCCGCTGACTTCCTCCCATAGAGAGTAGGCCTTTGTTTTCCCAAATGCTTCTTCTATTATTGACCTTATCTTATTATGACGAGTGTTTCTAAGCAAACATCCATAAAGATGACATTTTCCCAAAATGTGACCTACAGATTCTATCTTGTCGCAGTCATTACTTCTACAACGTTTTCTATTTTAAATAGTTTTACCAAATTAAGAAAAAAGTAATTATTGATCATGCATTTATTTGAATGATGAATGTAACAACATTGCAACAATTTTTTTTTGATTTTATTGAGTGAAATTTTAACAATATTGTGAAATTATTTAAGACCCTGTTCACAACAATTTCACTAAAATTGCAAATGTGTTGCAATTGCGATACCTATCAGAGGTGACCTTTCAAATGATGTCAACGAATTTTATTTAGTAAGTAATTTAAAACCGCCACATTTCAAACTAAAAAGTTAAACACAGAAATTTAATTGTATATGTATTTTGAATTCAGTGTTTTTCTAATTCTATTTAGGTTTTAGCAATAGATGTGTTACCTACTAATCATTAATATAATGGTGAATTGAAAGAAAACAATTAATTACATGTTTTAAGAATACCAAATGATTGCCTATACTTTGTAAGGTATGGGGTATGTTTTTGGGAATATTAACATAATCGTTGTTTCTGATTTATTTCATTACTGCATTAGAATCGTCGACTGTTTACGCATTTTGAATGTTTACGGCAGAGCCTTCAATAATTACTTCTTGTCCCGGTTCAGGTGGAAGTAGAGGTTCTTCACTCCCGACCAGAGCCCTGTACTTCTTGGCGATCAAAGGCCAATCTGTAACAGTCTCAATGCGTTGTGGAGCATCCATGCTCGTTGTTGAGCCCAAACCTTGCAAAGGACTTCCTTGAGACATTGGAGTTTGTTGCCGCCGTTGATTTTTCGTCAGTTGCATGATTTCCGAAACTTATAGATTAAAAATACAAATCACAATTCACACAATTTCATTAATAATGAGGCTGCAAAAATTTATTATATTTTTCAATACCTCGAGGGGTCAATTGCGCCTTTTTAAATAAGTTCTTCCATCGTTGTTTTGCAGTTGGTTTTCCGATACCGAAAGAGAAAAGGGTTTTTGTAGGCTCCTGCTGTTGCTGTGGTTGTGACCCACCTCTGTTATCTAGGGTATGCAATACCGGTATTTCAATACCGGTATATACCGGTACTACCGAATACCGAATACCGGTTTTGCTTTCTCCAATACCGGTATTTACCGAAAGTATAACAATGGTGGTTTACAATCTAACAAAGTTCGAATTGTGAAATATTATTTTCAAATCAGCATAGAAAATAGACATTTTGTGTCCCAAAAATATTTTGTCATGGTAAATGAATGTAAAAGTAATTTCGACGTAGTAATTTCTGATAGAAGATACCTATGAATGACAAATATAAAATAGGAAGTGACGAAAAAAAGCGTTTATCTTAACTCATGCTCATATATGGACTCATATAGTTAACTCATTGTTAGTGATAATGAATTTCTCACAAAAATATCACTTGTTTGATAGGCAACACAGATAACGTATAAAATGTTACTAGAATTGTTTACCACTTTTTTTACGACGAAGAAGATGATGGAAACAAACCCCTTGTCTTTTGAACCATATCTAAAAATTCGTAATTCATTCTAAATCCTCATTGACAAATGTTTAAAAATTGCGAAGTAAATTAAAAGTATTAAGGATCAATAATTTCATAGAGTATAATATTTCTATTTACCAGGACTTACTCAGAAGGGCGGAATATAACAGTTGGACGGATGAAAATCTGCTTAACGAATAAATATCGTTTGCAATTGGAGCAAATAGAGATTGAAGTAATTTGTGTTACTTCTTTTATTTTTTTAGTTGGGTTGTTGATTCTTATTTTCGGGCGACAAGCTCGGAAATATGAAACAACCGAAGCCAATGTAGAAAAATTACGCACAATTGACACAATTAATATATTATTTATTATATTTAGTGCTTAAAAAGATATCAATGCAGTTGATTTTTTCTATAGGACATATTATACGAATCAATTATCTGCTAGAATTAATTATTTGCAAAATACTAGCATATTCTGTGTATTTTAATGTGTTTAATATTTTCGGTATTAATACCGGTATTACCGAAGGCTTCAATACCGAAAATACCGAATACCGGTATTGCTAGACCCCCTCGGTATTGCATACCCTAATACCTACCTGCCGTTTGATTCACATTTACGAAATCCGACGATGCGGTCTACAAAAATAACCATTAACACATTATTACCATTTTTAGCAATTTGTCACTGAAAATTTCAATTGCAATCACATATTTTATTGCTTGCATTTTGAAAACATATCTTAAAGTTTAAATTTTCACCAATATTATGAAGAATATCTTTGCAAACAAAAAATGCTTATGTTTGACAATTCATATCTCCCTACAGGTACATATTTTAGTGAAATGTATTATATTGATGATCAGTGATCATTAATCAATCATACACTTCGTGCACTTGTCATTGTAACATCAGTAACATGTAGCATTATTGTAACACAGGATGACAATGCAATGGTCTGTAGATAGCAAAACAAGTATGGTTAATGTACCGGGGTTAATGTAGTGTACAGACTTGTAAGGAAGACGACTAAGGTATATAGCTCATTGGTATTTGAACATGTTGGTACAATATCATTTTCCAATTTACAATGTTCTGTTGGTTTTTTCCTGTATCTTTATTTTATGTACTTTTATTACCTTCACGAGTACCTAACGTTGCATTTAAGGATTTAAGGATAAGGGAAGTATGCATTCTAATTCTGTATAATATCTAATCTAGGTGCTTGCTAACAACGCTTCTGTACAGGGAATTGAAAACGTCATCTTACTTGACAATGCTGTCATCATAATAGAACTCAACTCATGATATCAGTGAATACATTAACATTTTTCAGCAAAAAAGTGAATGAATAAATCTGGTAGGTAGTAAAATGTAAGCATGCTTCTTAGCAAGGTAAAACCAATAAAGGCTCTTCAAATTTTATTTCTTCCAAGGTGAGAATTGTATATTTTGAACTCATTGCTAATAAAAAGATATTCATATCTTCCGTAAGATTTTATTTTTTACATAAATATATTGTATGTAATACACAGTTTGAAATGATCGAAATAATAATTGATAAATAACATCTATCGAAATCATCTGTGCTTACCTAATTAAGCGATTAGTATTATACAGCAACAGGTAAAAATCTGAAAGCAACTTTAACAGAGCCCTATAACTTACAAGACATTTTAGTAGCTATATTATAGGTATTAATTATTAGGTGAGCATGTGTTTAATTTGTATACGAAAAGTGATTCAATGTTAAATTTATCAGATAATAAGTTAGCAGGTAACATCCTTGTAAATAAGTATAATGAGTTAACCACTAGCTGCCTGATTCACCAATAGCGAGCATATTAGTGTAGAAAAAGTAAAACCATTCCTCAAGGGGTCATAATATTCTATTTGCCAGTTTGAATTGAGAAATGTGTGCACCTGATTCACTTGCTGGATGTGTGTTTATAGTAAAAATAAAATAATTTGTAGCTATCTGTAATAAAAAGATCTGCCACGCATCTGTAGCACAGAAAAGTTAATATCGGTTCTGCTCTGATTTGAACGATGTGAATCTCTGTGTACTAGAACTATATTCCAAAACTACAAAAGTGTATCAATGGCATGTTCAACTAGAAGATCCAACTTACCCAATGACTGTTATCTAAGCAGGTAATCTTCCTTTTTACATACACTGCACTTACATTATTACCTACACATGAACTGATTGCACGTTATTTATGTGCACGTAATTTATGGATAATAAAGGCAAAGGAAGATTTTGCTCGAGTAGAGGTATCTAGAGAGAGATAGACATTTTTAGTGTTCGCAGCAGTAGGTCTGCTATGTAAATGAACATAAATGCTAATGATATAAATGTAAGGTTCTTCATTCATATCTAAGATGATCTACATTAACTAGATTTTCATTTTTCTATGCAAGTAATTCATTTTAAAGTACCTGTAAGATACTATTCACAGTAGCTAACAGTACATACCTACAGATAGTACTGAAGTATAAAATATATAGGCAGAGAGTTTGGCTGTTGAGAGCGTGTAGTTGGCAAGCTAAAGTTGTGTCAAAGTGACGAGGTCAGAGAGTTCAACCAACTATGCGAAGAAGGAAGGGAAGTGAAAAAAATAAAAGTTCTACAAGTAAAATTCGCTGTCCTTCTTTAGAATATTTTAGTAAATTAGTACTAATAGTACGATTGCCCATGCCCATGTAACAAATTCCAATGGGACCAATGATTATTGTAATTGTAGAATAACAGAAATTTATTATAGTTACAGAATTGTTGATTTAAGTTTGTCCTTAGTCCTTGTTTTAGTAAATATTATCTGTAATTGACCGTATCAAAAACGCAAGTATCAAAACTAAACATTTTTATTCACATGAAATGGCCCATGGCTTATGGAAAGAAATGCGTACAAATAAACCTGAGATTTGATTCTTGTGAAGATAGGGAAAATAAATAGAGATCATGGGTGCCTTATTTACATATTACTATTTAGGTTATCTCCCTTGTTAATTCACTCTTGTGTATATTTGTCTGAAACTGAAAACTTATCTCCATTACGTGGTAAAGTGTAGTTGACTTAGAAGTGCATGTTGTTATGCATGAGCATTGTTAACATCCTAAACTCAAAACTGACATTTATTTCCAGATCAGCTTTACTACAAGTTGACATATACTACAATGAGAAAAAATATATTCTTCATACTTAATATACAAATACATTTACCATGTAACTCATTATATCTCATGTTAGGTTCCTCATTTGTATTCGTACCTATACGATTAATCTTAAATCGCAATCTCAAAAATCATTCGCTACAATAAGCTGTTAACGAGTGCAATTTAATACACGTGCTAAATTGCTAATAGGTAACCTATCAAAATGCTATTATGAAACTGTCCAAACTTGTTATGTATAGTACTAAAATGCTATACACTTTGACAAATGCAGCACAAGTCATCTTTTCTTGGATGTTTAGATTTATTATGTGTGCATATACATGGCGTATATAATACCTGAGTGGTATATTTATAAATAGAAAAATGGCTGTCCCTTGCTTAAGTAAGCCGCAGGTAAAGCTTTAAAAGTTCCATTCAGTGTTGTAAGAATTGTTTGAGATGCATCACGCTTTCTTATTGTTAGCTGGATTCCTATATAATTCCTGTCTAATGTATATTAACGCATTTATGTATGTATACTGCCTACCTGTGTTCCTCCAAAGACTTGCTGCTGCTACTGCTGGTGTATCTACAGGAGAGCAGCAAGGCAAAAAAGTACCGTTTACGAGAGAATGCAATTACAAAGCAAATCTGAAGTTAAGAATAGCAAAGTGTGGTCGTCTCGTACATTGCGTGTAGCTGCCTCCATATATAGCTGTTATTGTGATAACAGGTGCATTTGATTGTGCAAAGCTTTGCAGACAAGAGACATTAGTTTAAACTCGTGCTCGTAAATTAACTTGGAAGAAAACCATTAAATCAGCAACCAGAAACGAAAGCAATTATATGTCAAAACTCTTTAAGATTCTGAGTGTAATAATAGTTCAGTTTTGCAGCTGTAACTGCTAGAAGCTGTGTGCCACAATCGTAACTCTAAAGTACGGGCTCAATTAAATACTAATATTAAATATAAACTCACATTTTTGTAATAAAGCGTTTTATGTGCTTGCCATAGAGGTAAATTCGTTTGGAATATATAGTATCATTAAAATTTGAATTGGAAATATGTAACAGACAATACATTATAAAGTAGAAAAGATTTTGATCTGGATTTCACTGCGAATATGGAAGAATCTGTATTCTGTTAGTATAAAGCTCCAAACTATTAATTGAGGAAGTGCACTTTGGAAAATTAAAGTGGCAATTTATGTTCGGAAAAAGGAAAGATTGTCCATAACATTATTATACTTATACGGAAAAGTGCCTTTAAGTTTTACATGTGTCTTGGGCTTCATCAAAACATGGGCAAGTACCGTAAGTGTAGAAAAACGTTATAATTTACCGGCCGAAGGTTTTAATAGCAATAATTATCCCCACATGTCACTGACCTGGCAAAGCAACCCCAAAAATAACTAAAAATACACAATGCTACAGTAGTCCGATCAATATCATCCCTTTAAACTCAATTGTACAGTTATAGTTAAATTGTTTGTAGAGATACACGTTTATTATGATTATATAAATGCAGTATATAGCTTTTGTTATTAGAAAAGAAGGAAATAGTAAGTACCTATATACATCACTTAATAAACTCAAGGTACATGTTTCTATTTCCGTAGCACAGCCAAATCATTAATAAAAATAATTGTAACTTAGAAAATAAAAATAATTTTGATTTCTAGATAAGAAGGAACGCTCAAACTTTCAATCAAAGCAAAAAATTGAGTGATTAGTATCGCCGTGTTTTCCCTTCTTCTTGGCATGTGTCATAGTCGCATTTTTATAATAATGTCATATCAGCCGCTTATCTTAATTTTAGCACAGTGAACTGCATTCCACACTTGTAATTAAGTCTGTAGGAATCTCGAGTAGCTCACAATCAGTGCAGCGTGCTTCGAGCAAACTTTTTGTTTTATTTACTTAAACAATGCACATATACAGATACAATAATACACAACACACCTTTGCACGCTGACGCCTTGCCTTCGTTGTATTGTGTGTATTAAGTAGAATAAAGACATTACATATCTGTATAATAGTATATGAGGTGATGCTTGAAGATTATAATATTGCTGTGGTATTTGGTATATAGATTCTTAATGTAAAGATACAGCGAAACAGTTAGTTTTGTTAGTTATTAGCCGTAGAAGGGGTTAAGAAAGGTTTGTGTGTACAGAGTTTGTATACCCAAGCGGAATAGAAGTGTACAGTTACAAAATAACAAAATATAATGTGTATATCCTACTAATACAGATAGTATACAACTACCTATATTTGGTTAGGTCGACAAACAATAATGTAAGGACTGAAAGAAAACTAATAATTCTCATTTCTCACTATGAAATCATATACGTTCTCTGTGTTTATTTATTTTGTCAGCCTCAGCCCACTTGAGAATTTAAGCCGGTACCTAATGCAGCACTCCTGTACGTGTTAACTAAAAGGACTGTATGGAAGTTTAACAAAGGAGAACATACACTCGCACTCCATACACCTTCTAAAGGCCAAGGGCAAGGCACAAAACATTTATTGAAGAAACGCTCAACTGTGTCTCAAGAATTCACTACAGACTCATTGTTAGTGCAACATTCATTCAACATCATCAACACAACTTGAGACAAGAAAAGGTGACTCTCTTGTAACTTTAACTGTCTCAACGTCTCAACTTCCAACTCTGCGAGGCATGAAGACTCTCAAGAGAGAAGTAGCAGTGGACATTTAATCTAACAAAGCTGTCAGCTAACGAATCGCAGATTAAGATTTTGCATATATGAATTAAATTTCACCTGCTTTGACAATAAAAAAATTTCTACACAAAGGTCAATTATTTTCTTGACGAGAAGTCAGGCTAAGACCATTTTATTTGCAGAGACTGTGTTTAGTACAGGAGTGGTGTGTCATTCATAATGAAAGAATAGAAATTTCGTTCATTACATTTAAATAGAGTGTTGTGTTATTGCACTCGATTTTGAACAGAATGGCAAGTTTTATCCGAAAAATCCTGCGTCCAGTTTCTGCAGTTGTTTTCACATTTGTTGAAATTTTGGTTTCTTTGTTGTTATCTGCGATTCTTCTGCCCCTGGGTATATTTTTAGTGTTGATAAATGAAATTATTCGTTGTTTCGTGGCTTGTTTTTTGAGATTAAAATGTGGACTGAAAGTAAAGTTAATTTCCGATGGGGCTGATTGCATTTGGTCGTATGACAAACCCGGAAATGGACGAACAACTTTAAACATTACGTTTTATCGAAATGAGTTACAAGTTGATAATTACCGGGAGTTATTTAGCAATCGGGTGATTAACTATCAAACTACAAATGGATTTAAACCATATGACAAATTGACTAGAATTTTTACCAAACGCTATGGATATTTCTGTTGGGACAAAGATGAGAATTTTCATATAAATAATCATGTAAGATATTATCCAGGAAGTGAGAACAAAATCGTGACTGAATCTGAGTTAATGGAAAAGATTCTTCCTGAGTTATTTGTTGATATGGATGATACGAAGCCACAGTGGGAAGAAGTGATAATTCCAAAGTTCCAGTATGATATCGACAGCAACAATAAAGAAGGAAGCAAACATTTGTTGTCAGAAGAAAGCCAAACGGTCAGTGCCCGAATTTTCAGATATCATCATGGATATATGGACGGAGCATCAAATCTTCTGATGTGGACACACTGCATGAGCGAAGGAAAAGAATTTCCATATCCAGTCAACCCTTTGGAATTCCGAATTGCCACGTGGAAAAGAATATTGTACAATTTGTCTTGTGTCATGTTAGGAGCCACGACGATTATCCGAAGTCTTTACGCAGCACGAATCCTTCGAAATAGATTCGTCACGAATGATTTCTCTGGGAAAAGAATTTTCTCCTGGACTTCGCCAATTGATATTGGACAACTGAAAGAAATTCGAACTGCGACGAAAATGTCGTTACCTACAATCATCGCAGTGGTCATTGCAGGTGCGATGAGGAAATTAGAACAAATGCATCCCTCAAGCAAACAAGAATTTAGTGAAATTCCCGACCAGGTTATTCTTGGATTGGTTACAGCTCTTTTACCATATCCTAACATTAACTTGAGAAATCGTTTCACTGTGGTTCATTATCCCGTCAACATGTCGGAAATATCAAGACTGCAAAAATTACAGATGGCCAGTGAGGAAATGGGAAAATTGAGTCGAAGTCCCATTTCTTACTTGAATTTTCTCATGTTCAAGTTCTTTGGAAGATTCCCTGGATTCGTTATTCATCACATGATGAGCAATGCTGGACTGCCTATTATTTTCAGTAATGTTCCGATGACCACAAGAAATGTCAAGTTTTGGGATAATGAAGTCGTCGAGTGTGCCGGATGGACTCCACTATTACTCAATACAGGTGAGCTTTCTGTAGCTTAAGTTTTCATGTGTATTAATATTATAGCATTAATTAGTTCTATGTACAGATAGTAGTAACGATCATTTTCATCATAAAAATTACCTACTACTACTGTATATATTATAAATAAATAACTAGGCAGTCTGTAATGAATGGTGGAAATAAATCGTATAAGATAGTAGATACACAGTTTAACATAAATAATAATGTGTACAAAGTTGACAGATTTTATAGGGATAAATATTTTTTACGTTAGTGAAAATGTAATATTTTGAGCCATAATTGTTATAGGTAAACAGGAAGTGGTTCCCAAAGCTGGTGTGACATTATATAATCGGGGTTCAACAAAGAAAGTTGAAATTACAACTTAGAAATCATAATTACATATATACATACTTCATAAATAATAATAAGAATAAAGTTAATGTGGAGGAGTCTGAGGAGCACACTGATTTTTAACCATGTATAACATGCTAATTCCTATAGCAGTGTGCTTTCTACGTAGGTATAATAGTCGCTTACTTTTGCATCATGAAATATTACAAGATTTCTAGATGCATACTTACTTACCAAGTCAGTATTACAATACTACATATATTATACAGAGTTGCGTTGACTTTTGATTCCATGTTTGTCTGTGCATGATCAGCATCTTCAGATGAATCTTGCAAATTGGTCTTCACTGCGTATCTAACTATAGTTGATTTGAGTAGCATTAAATTGCAAATTGTAGTCGAGATGAGTAGCAACAATGAAGAAATCTCTCTCTACGACGAGCACACATCATTATACCGATTGCATAACTTTTACTAGCTTGTTTTTTGCCAATTCAACTGGGTCATACTCCGAAAGATATTAATAGTTTTGCAACGATTTCGATTTACGTTAGCAAAAGCTATTTGTATAAAGGGAGACATTTTGCCACAGACTGTGAGACACAATCAAATTGATACATTGTGTCATTTATTCATTTCTACATCTGTGATCCGTATGAGGTTTCATTCACACTTGGTGAATGAAAGTAGGGCCGTACAAATTTCCAAGCAAACATTCATTTACATAAAGGAAAATATTATGATTATTGTTGTGTAGTTTTGTATTTTTTTAAACAGCTGCAATAGAATGAAAATTTACAGAGGATTTATTTTTGTGATTTCAGGACTGGGTATTCTGACTATTCGATACACAGATCACATGAGAGTGTGTGGTGTGACAGATGAAGCGTGTTTATCTGAAAAAGAACTGAAATGTTTCCTTTCTGAAGTGCACAACGAAGTTCGTCTGATGGCAGAGGAATGCTCTCAGTTGGGACGACCGCATCAAATCATTTTGGAAGATAGTCTTCTAGCTAAAAAGAAAATTCATGTAATTGATATTGAAAACCCTTGACTTGTTAAAGTACCACTATAAAATAGGATAAAGATATTATTATGTTAGTTAACTAATTACTAAAAGAACCAACTTCTATTTTTGGTTTCATGTCTCATTGTGTAGGAGTAAATGTGTGTGTGTAATTAAACTGGCTAAATCCTTGTTCAGCTACTAGAGTTGTATAACAGTTTCCATTTGTATTGTATAAAGCAACTTTTTTCATAAAGTCTGTATGCGCATTTACATTTACACTTTCCTTTTTACTGCGTTGTTTTAATTTTACTTAGGTATCTGTTCACTAAAGTGATTTGATTTGATAATGAAACTGATAAATGAGATAACATTTCAAAAAATTCGTCGTGTTGGATTTTGTATGCATGTAACTGTTTTGTTTAGGCTAGTAGTGGCAGCATTTGTATTCTCTGTCTGTTTTTATTCAATTAGAAGGTAATACTACTACTGCAGTTCTTTTCATTATGTAACGCATTTTGTATGTCTCTATCTACTGCCATGTTATTAATATTTCAGCGTATTTCAACGCATAAAATATAATGAATACACTTACAACGTTGTATCAGGCAACTTGTATGTATAGCCTCTATATGTATGTAAAAGCTAACCACATACATGTATTAACTTTTCTTTAAAATGCCTAACACTTTTATGTGTAAAATTGTAAGTTCACTCTGCAGGTACACTGCTACATGAGTTAGGTATTAAATCGACAACACATTCTGATGTCCAATGCAAAAACACAACACGAACGTGTTATGTTTTCGTACTTACATGCATGTTAGATTATACATATACAGATAATATTATGTATAGTATATTGACCATTAAACAATAAACTCTCCTAATTAGTTCCTTTAATTAGGATGTATTGTATAGCAATGCCATGTTGTGTAGACAAATGATTTGTTTTTCTACAAGAGATCTGCATCTGCTGTAACCACAAGTGAATAATTGGCTTTTTAACACGGAAGGATAAAAATGAGTGTAAAAGTTCATAAATATGATGTTTATTTTTATTTATTCATAAACATACACTATACATTGTCTATGTTTCCGTGCCCTGCTTGTATTTGTATTATTAGTACGTGATTGATGTGTAAGAAAGAACATTATTGTGTATGTGATGTGTTTTGTGTCAATGAAAAGATTTTAATATTAAAACGATGTTATGTAACGCTATTATGGTTACCTCTCTGCTAATTGAGTGTATTTTGACTCGTGCAACTTAAAGAGTAATCATCAATGCTGCAACTCAGACTCTGCATCTAATTTTGGATAATGTACATTGAAGACTGGGATTAGAAAAGAGAAATCTCACGTGAGGACATGCACCATGCTGAGTAGCCTTAAGGAATCTTTACATCGATCAGAATTCTCTTCTGTGTTCTGTTCCTCATTCTTATCTTACTACAGTTACATAGTACTATTTATGTAGCTATAGGTAATAGTACACAAATTAATTATTTTCTAACATTATGTAAGGCTATACAAATGAAGGACACTTAATTATATCCTGTATTATAGCTCTTCATTGTAAACTAAAGATTTGTTACCGGAGCATAAAATATTTAATAGTAGAGGCAATGCGTCTCTATAACGACTATCTCTTAGGAAGACGTTGCTTAGAAACACGTTGAGTAGAGGGGTAATTTAACACTATTTATGTACAACACAATATTATTATAGCTATTGAACATTCTATAAATCCCACTTTACAAAGTCTAAATGCTAAAATTTTAACTGTTAACACTGCAATTATGAAAAATGTAATTTTAGAATTTGTGCATGAAATTTGCTTTTTATTTGTACGTGAACAGCTAAATTTACTTTTAAGTTTGACTATTTCCCTGCTGCAAGAAGTCCAGCATATGTGGCAGCTCCACCAGCTGCTAAACCCACTAGAAAATACGGGATGATTCGGCTTTTCCTTGGATAGCCATAAACTCGTCTTCTTGTGTAATAATGACCAGCTGCAGGGTCACTGTCATAAGTTACCCCACCTAAATCAATTCTCCGATTCTGCAAAGGAAATTAAATTCTTCTATAATTTTATTTCTCTTTTTATATAAAATACAACCATCAATGACTTCAATTGAATTAATTTGAGAAACAGATTAAAAAGAATCAGTTTCCACCTGATGATGTGACGGTTGCGGTTGGGGCGATTGATAGAGAGAAGGTTCATACTCTCCATTGTATCTGTAGAACTGCTGAGGCTGTGAAGAACCTTGCTGAATGGAAATGAGTGCAACGATGGTAAAAACAAAGACACAATTGAATAATTTCATGTTGTAACAGTTTTTAATTACCTACTACTTATTTAGTATTGCACTTTCAATGGATTAATTTTTAGATTCCTTCAGTTTAAAAAATATTTTGCGAATCCCAATGAATGACAGATTACATTTAGAATTCTCTTTCTTTTAACAGAATAAAATTCAGTTCGTTTGTTCATAATGTTGTAAAGTGAATAGCAATTTCATTAAAATTCAAGTCTTTATATACTTCCTTGAGATTATCTGTCTTTTGAAGTTAGTAACTAAACGTGTGGCATAACAAACACCATACCTCTTTTGCATGATCACACTGATCAGTTTTCTATTGCATAATGCATTTGCATTATAGTGAAGTATCAATAATGTAGAGCAGTTTGTTTTTAGCCATATATTACATTTTAATTTCATTCGTGAGAAACTTAATACACATGAAATGACTTTTTGTATAAAATCAATAATACCTAAAACGTTCAGCTCTGCTGTAATAGCGAGTAAGAGATATAGAAGCCCATACCGCACAAGCAACAAGGGGTGTAAATACACAAAAGGTAGTTTGTAAAATAGGTGTACTTACAAAGCGTCACTTTGTACTACTTGTATTGATGCATTACAGATTTTGGGGAAAACGGAAGTAAATGAACAGATTATGACATATCCTGTCATATGAAGTCACTTTAATTATTTAACTACATCGTGTCACTTTTACCGCTCTGATTTGTTTTTGCTCCATTGCCTCCTGTTTACTCACATAATAAAAATAATTTACATAGGTAAATAGGTACAGGTCTATTACTCTATGAATGAATGGTACAGTTGAATGGGCCATGCAAGTCTATTTACAAAAAGCTATGCATAAATAAAAGGTTTAAGTGAAATAGAATTTCCTTTCAACACTTACAGGATCTGTTATGCTACGCATCATTAACGGAATCGTTTACACTATCTACTATTCTGTTTTTTACATGGAAAATGCACTGTGTCAGTTCCGGATGGACGCCTTGATACACGCTATTTACAAGCATACAAGTTATAAAGTAACATCTTGTATAGAGTAGACCCTATATTCCAATTTACGTATATGTATTACATTTTTCTTGCATACTTACAATTAGATAATACTACTAGTGAAGCAAGTTAAGTAAACATAACCGTGTTGACAGATAGGTAATACATCAAGGTACAAAAATACTTTTAAACATATAGCTTCGACAATATTATAAATTATAATGTCGATATTCAAAGGAAAATTCATCAACTTAATCCATTCTCAGTCTTCCTTCCTATACTCTTTCTATAAAATAACTGAACTATATTATATCTAACTGAATAATTGTACGTATTATTTTACAAACAAGTGAGAAAACTTATCAAAAGAGGTTGAATCGACTTGCCAATGCAAACCATCAGTTGTAAATAAAGGTAAGTAATACTCAATTAATTGCATAATGTTGTTTTCATATAATGGTTCTCTTCACTAAAGTTAAATCATCAGTCATCATAAGCCACTAATACCAAATATAGGAAATTCATTCATTCATTCAAATTAAAAAATGATTAAATGAGCTCACTACAATCAGGATGGGTACTTCACTTGACAAAATAATCCGTAATTATGTGATATCATAATTATTAAGTGTTTATATGATACTCATATGGTGCTCATGAAATGCAGATAAAAAAGTTTGTTACACCCACAATTAGAGAGTACTCACAATTCAGCAGCAGCTTAAACGGTGTAGGCTACACCTCTAACCAATAAATAAATCCGCGTCATTTTACCCCATTTTTTAATTTGACGAGTTCATAGTACTATATTAAGTACTCTTCTATAAAAGGTTCAGGTGAGCATGCATGAAAACACTTACTTGACAAATATTGTATCCTATTCAGATGTAGCGAAAATGTCTCAATTATAATGTCTAATATTAAGCATGGTAATCCCAAGTCAAGTCTCAATAATATTGTCGGACAAACTTTTGCGATCTGATCAATCATCGAAAAATATCGTGCTCACAGCCAATACAGCATACAGCATACCTATACATGAGGATCATTCGTTTGGTTATCTTTTTAGAGGGTGACAACCAACTGTCAAATTAATCGCTGAAACAAACAGTTGTCAAACACACTGATTTTTTTGACATCGATGTTCAAACCTTGTGCTACAGTTTTATATCCCTTTGCCCTATACAAGGGCGTATCTACGTATTGGCTTACCGGACCCGCCCCTCCAGATTCTGGGAAAAATGGGTTATTTGAGAATTTGGCTGCAAATTTTCTCATTATTCGACCCTGAGTACTGAGTCCCCTATTTGTAAATCCTATATACCTACGCCATTGTTTCTGAACATAATATTCCCTGGGTGTGTGTGAGAATTAAAATTGCATTTAAGAATCACAAGTGTCAAATCAATCAAACAGATCAAGAGTACAATTAGAAATCATCCTGCAGTAAAAAGTAAAAACGATTTCTACATTTTTTCGGTAAATAACTCATATATGAATAACAATTTGCATGAGTGCAAATAAAGTGATAAAAGAAATGTAATGGGGAGATAATTGTTAAGCTACATACATATGCACACTGCCAATGAATGTTTGAGGAGATTACCACGCATAATATTGATCACAACAGAGCAACAGGGATGAATAGGTTGAAAATCAATGTCCTTGACACATGTAATGCCTACTAAGTATAACATTGGCAGGATTATATTCGTATATAGGTACGCGTACGGTATAGGTCAAATGAGAAACAAAGTTGACATTTCATACGACTCAAAGCTGCAATAGCACAGGAATATGGTTATAATATTGAAGCACGAACGTTGTGTTTCAAGTGGACTCGTGGAATTGATTAATTGATTATTGTCCTTATGCTGTAACACCATGAATTGTCAACACTATTCGGTATTTGCTCTGCTATAAAAGCGGATTGAAGGAATTAGATTCGACAGTTCGATTGGACAACCCTTTCAGCTCCAGTAGGAAAGTTTTAATAGCGGCTCTACTAATCAGCATTTCATTTTGGTTTAAAATGAAATCTTTAGTTTTATTAGGGGCTTTGGCTTGCGCCATTGCTGTATCCGCATCTCCATTGCAAACCCAACAAAGTACTATTCTTGATTTATACAATTCAAATTGAACCTTCACAATTCACAATCTGAAGGGAAACTAATATTTTTCACTCTCTCATTTGCAGATCAGAAAAAAGTAGTTTGCTATTATGGAAGTTGGTCCGTTTACCGTCCAGGAAATGGAAAATTCGAAGTAGAAGATATTGACCCAACTATTTGTACTCATTTAATTTACGGTTTCGCAGGACTTTCAAATGACGGAGTATTGAAAATTCTAGATGAATGGAATGAATTGGAAGAAAATTGGGGCAGAGGTTTGTCCTTTGAAATTTTGTATCGGAATTCGGTAGTACTTTTATTAAAACGTGACAATTATTTTTTAACCAATGCAAATTTTATGTAAAGGTGCCATGAGACGATTCACAAATCTCAAGCAGAGAAACCCAGCCGTAAAGACTCTTTTGGCTATCGGTGGATGGAACGAGGGATCAGAAAAATACTCAGACGTAAGTTTATATTTCTCATGAATTTTCTTTAACAAGTTTACTTTGACTCTTCTACTCTTTTCGATGTAACAAATTTCACATCTTTTTTATGCATTCTTCTCAAGTTTTTTTCAAAATCATTTGCATTCTTGTTGTAATACCTAATCAATCTTTCTTTTTATGGGAAAAATTAGATGGTTCGCACTCAAGCAGGTCGTCGTCGCTTTATCGACAGTGTGATTCCATTTTTGCAATTATATAATTTCGATGGTTTCGATTTGGATTGGGAATACCCAACACAACGAGGTGGTCGGCCTGAGGACAGAGTGAGTGATCTCATTTGTAATACTTTATAATCTTTATCAATTCTATTGCTTGTAATAACAACAAATGATATCACGGTCTATTTGTGAATCTGTCAGGCCAACTTCGCTTTATTGTGTCAAGAGATGAAAGCAGATCTCGAGAGACTCGGTTTATTATTGACAGCTGCCGTGTCTGCTGGAGAATGGACAATTGCTGAAGCGTATGACATTGTATCTGTTTCCAGGTACGACCTAATGCACTCCAATTAAAATTAACCCTTTCATTATCATGACAGAGAAGTTTTACATGTGTCACATGCACCTTAAGTGGATCAAGGTGTTTTCAAGTGCTTCGACCTCTTGATCCTTTTTCATTTATTTATATCAGTCCGTATATAACTTTGCATGTTTGCATCCTATGTATTATATCGTGCTATATGTTAATAACTTAATGAAACTCGACAACAATTCATGTACAAGGGCGTACACAAGATTCGTCATTGGGTTAGACACCAGTGATCTGGGTTAGGCATGAAAAACGTCAGAAAAAACGATTATTTGTAGCCTTCGGCTACAAATAATCTCTTTTTTCGGATATAGGGCACATACTGTATGTAGAGTACGTGTTTAAATAATTTTTTAATTTTAAATCTCTAGCATTGAAAAACTGCCATGAATTTGCCAATGAACGCACATGAATTTATAATAGACAATCTAGGTTTACTGATATAAAATGCGTAAGAAACTGAACAAAGGAGAGAATGAAACTCATGGGTGGATATTTTTTGTAGATCTTTGGATTTCATTAATGTGATGACATACGACATGCACGGTGCTTGGGAAGATTTTGCTGCTCATCACTCTCCACTTAATGCTATGCCCACTGAAACTGGAAACAACACTAAACTTAATGCTGTAAGCAAATGGAACATTTAAACTGCATAAAATCCTAGTTTTCTTGAATAACAATTTGTAAAAAAGGATAAAAATTGAGAATTATTTTCGTTGAAATTGTAGAACAACGCCATTTCATTCTGGATGGGTCAAGGAGCTCCAGCTGAAAAGTTGATTTTGGGTGTTGGAACATACGGTCGAGGTTTCCTTCTTGATAATCCAGCAAATCACCAACCCTACTCTTCAGCATCTCAAGCAATTCCCGCTGGACCGTACACAAGAGAAGCCGGTATTTTGGGATACAATGAGGTACTTTTACGAATGCCTACAGATTTGTATTAGTAAAAGCTAATAGCTCGTTTTATTTATAAAAAACTAAATTTCATGCAACTTATTTAGATTTTGGAAAATTTTGCTACTGGAGGATGGAATATTGTCAGAGATCCCTACTGGGCTGTTCCATACGCCCACAAAGATAGACAATGGATTGGCTACGATGATGTGGAAAGTATTGGTGTTAAGGTAAACGAAAATTATTTATATGATGTGTTCTGATTAGGTATTCTCACTATAAAGAAAATATTTCAACTGAATTTGTTGAATCCAATAGGCACGATATGCTCGTGATCTTGGTCTTGGCGGTGGTATGGTCTGGTCAGTTGAAACTGATGACTTTAGAGGATCACACAGCTCAGAAAGATACCCACTCATCAAAACATTGTACAGAACTCTTAATGGAGAAATTGTTGATCCACCACCAACTACCACAGCAGTCCCAATTACCACTACCGCAGGAACTGGACCCGTAAGTCATCCCTCTGAGTATTTCGTATTTATTATGCCAATTTTAAAATAAATGAGAAAGTGAAAATAATAATTTTATTTCATTTTTCATTGTAGACTCCCAGTCCAACTCCATCAACAACAACAACGGTAAGAGCAGAGTTTTAATATGTCGCTATATAATTGGCTTTTTTTATAGAATTGAAATTATTCAAAATTTTTTTGTCATTGCAATAATGTAGACTGTAAGAACCACAACTCCTCCTGCATCCGGTGAATGTGCAGCTGAAGGATTCTTCCCTCACCCCACCGATTGTCAAAGGTTCTACCGTTGCAGCTGGAATGGTTCATCATGGGACACTACACCTTTGATTTGTGGAGCTGGAACTATTTTTGATCCTATAAATCAGACTTGTGGATGGCCAGATGTCATCGACCGACCAGAGTGTCGTTAATTCTACCGTCAGCCCACCATTACAAAAATGAAATGTCAATTTAAACATCCGTGAGACTAAGTTGTATTTACAATAAAACGCAAGTATTTATTAAATAGAAAAAGAGTTTTTACATTTTACATCAATGTTCGGGAACAAATCTTACGTAGAAAAAATAATATCATTGATTAGAACTCGTTTGATTCCGTGAACGCATATTCTGGAGGAGGGTATTCTTCTGGAGGAAATTCCTCGAGAGGCGGTGGTTTATGGATAATATTTTGTTGCATATCAAATTCTGAGAGATATTTGTCAACATTTTTTAAAACTCTTCTTCTGAGTCTTTTCCACCATCCATATTTCACCAGCATATCATCAATCCAAAAAACCTCAAGAGCGACAGTGTGATCACCCAAGTTAACTCTGTCAATTATGCTCAACAAAGTTTGATTTGACTTTTCTGCAAATGCTTGCATTTCCAGCACATCTTTAACCAACTGAGCGTCAACATCTCCTACAACAATCCGAATCACTTCTGGCAGGGTTCGAGCGTCCAACGCATCAAATGCACCTTGCACCCTTTCAGATCCATGCTTTGTCGCCATTCGTCGAATGAATTGTAGAAAACCTTCCTCTTGTTGCTGCCAAATTTTTCATTCATACAATAATTCATAATTACATAGAACAATAAAGATTGCAAATTATTTACAATTACAAATATAACCGAAAGTGATCCTAGAAGTACCTTTGGCTTCAGTTTTCTCCGATGTCCAATTACTGGTCGCTTTGCTTCACAAAAAACGCAACTTGCAATTATAAAAACTAAAAAAATCGTAATAAACTTTAAGCCTGCCATTTCTCTCTCACTTCTAAATGAATTCAGAATGTTCCTCTAAACACACACACATACAATTCACTATATAACGAAAAAATATTTTCTTGCAAAACAATATCTGTATTTGTTAAATTAAATTCATAGTGCAAATATTGCAAAATTAAAAATATACTTAGCTCTAAACTCCTAACTAATACTACGACTTGTTTGTGTGACTTCCAACTACAGTCTGATGGAACTGTGACAATAATGGACACATCACACTCATGCCCCTAAAAATCTCGTGTCACATAGCAATAATTTTTTTTAAAGAAAAAACGTGAGACAAGTATTGCATAATCGTCGAAGGATAAATATTGGTATGCCGTATTCAACTACACACAAAAAAGGACACTCGCACAATTGTACTAAATACGCAAACAATTAAGATGGTAAATGTTGTCTGTAGGTGTCTGATGACAACTGATAAAGAATCGCTCAAGCTCTAATCAGTTATGGACCTTTCACATACAGAGAAATAAACAAATACAAACTTTTCAGTATGATTACAGTGAACATTTGGCATGAAATGCATTAAGGAGTATAGGGAGGGAGTTATATCATAAGATAAGTTATATCACACTATAAGTGTCTTGCGGAAGAAGTTGTAATAATTGTAATGTCATTATCGTCTCTATGAATTTCGAGTGTAACCAGTACAAGTGGTAAAACACCCTTTGATCTACACTGTGTACAAACATCACATCAGGAGTGTCCGCTGCACTATCTATTCAACTTACCAGAACATTTTTCTTTTCGTAGCACACAACTGTGCAATTCTCTTAACAGTTCAGTTTGTAACCTACCATGTATAAAATACATGGATTAACAGAACACGTAATAAACACACGATAATAAGAAAGTGAATTATGAATCTAAGTATAAGTCAGCATACCAAAATACAGCACTGTTTCTTGCTAAACTAATCCAAGTAGAGAGCACATTACTGCATAATATACAATCAAGGGCGTATCTATTAAGATTTTAAAATGGCAGGGGATTCCAAATGCTCTCTGGGGCCTCAGAGGTAAAAATGAACAAATTTCATACGTAGATACGCCCCTGTACACAATATACTGTCATATTGTGTGTATTCTTCTAGTACTAGTTGTTACTTCATACTGACTGTCACACTTTTATGGTTTTGTAGATTTAGTTGTGTACAAGAATACTAAAATGCACTGTATTAAAGCTTAAAATTGGGATAAATAATAGTAATTACGTTGTAATATCAAAATATGTGTACCGTGTGGCATATTAAATGTGGTTCCTAGTCTAGTACGTATGTAATAAATTTCTTCCGCTCTGACATTCAACCTTTCAAGAATTTGTTTGCAGCAGCAGCAGTAGGGAATGTATCAAATGTGTATAATGAAATGATGCTAACGATACACAAAGAAAACGGATTTTTTCAATATTGATGTATTGTTGTCCCTATGATGCAACTTTGCTATGTGCATTGCATATTAAGGAAAAAGAGTATATCTTACAAGAAAACAAGAACTGAAAATGTCAAGTATTACTTCGGCTACATTTTTCAACAATTTTTTTGTTTTCTCAAGATGAAAAGCAAATATGAAGTAGAATAGAATAACATCTCTCGAGTAATTCGGAAAGAATAAAATATATCTGTATTGTGAATTTGTAACGTGAATTAAATTATCAAAATCAGACAAGTAATGTATATCCCTTAGCCCACAATGTTATATGTACACTTACAATGTGTATATTATAAGTTCATTAATTAAGTTGCCAAACCTGTAGTATCTACTTCTGCTTTTCTGTAAGAGGCAAGATTTCTTATACGAATTTTTTCTTTCTTCAAACCAGATTCTTATTTACTAAGGTGAACCTTTCGTTGATAGATCTTCTCTAATCTCTTCACTTTTTGTTTCTGCATTCAGTTTTTATGCTACCTATTCACACAATTCCACTTTCTACGTGGAAGTATATCTTTATTAAGTTTTCATCATTTTTTCATGAATTTTACCAATTCCAGTTGGCAAATTACGTTACACATCATGAGTCCTGATGAGACATTACTGACATATTGGTACTAGAAATCATTTTTGAATTCACTACACTTGATTGAAGAGAAACTAGCAATGCGGCCATGCGATTATTACTTTAATGAAAGGTGAAACAGTACAGGTGACAGTGAGAACGAAATCAATTATTTTGTACTGGTACGTATTTAATTTAGACAAAGTTTGATACATGGCAAGGGTTGATTATTCAATACATTTATAGGCTTGTATTGTACTGGGAATTTTACGAACATGGATAACATTAAATTAATAATGTGCGGCACAAAAATTTTGAACATGCTATAAAATGACATCAAGACATGATTGTAATTATCAAACATTAACCTCGTCTCATTAAAGGTCTCCTAGTGGTTGGAAATAAATCTTCTTGCTCTTCGTCTTCATTATTGAAAATGTCGAGTTGCATTTCGTGACCGTCATCTTCATCCATTACTGAAAATATCATGTTTACATAAATAGGTAAAAATTCGATAAATTTGGTAACAATTTTCCATAAAGCGATCCAAAAAAGCCTTGATTTAGCAAAAAAGATGATTTCAAGTAAATAAAAAATTGGAAATTGGACATAAATCGGTTCCTTCACAATTATCAAAGCTACAACTGTTCTTTTCTCAAAAGCTGTTCCTTTTAAATCCAACCAAAACGTAATCGACTGGTACATTATTGTGGCAATCAACCAAACCGCAGTACATGTTAACATACTAACCTGAAAATTTAAAAAATACTGTTTACGGACAATTGTTTCCATTGAATAATTGCTTATCATCACTGAATTAAAGTTCATGAATCTTGGTGATGTATTTGGAGAAAATATTCAGTTACCAAAAGGAGTTTTAGTGAATGAGCCGTGTGTCCACGATAGAATGCTCCAAAATAAGCGTTCATAGACACTGTAGCTAGTGCATAGAGAATTATTGTGATTTCTAATCCTGGTAAGTCCGAAGATTTTAAGTGGGTAAGATACCGAGCAGCCCCGTATAAATAAAACGTTATTCCAAACGGATACAGGACCATTAGATTTAATTCCGTCACCTGAAATGTTAAATTTTTATATGTAAATGATAAACTGTTAAGAAACTTTTTAATCGAAAACCATTAAAATTTATCTAGTTGCGAATATGTGTCTGACAAAAATGGCTCATTTTCTGTCTCGGAGTCCCCCATTGCTAAATACTAAATACGCCCTTGAGTATCAGCTATTATTTTATTTTATTTTATACTTACGATTGCTTCCTTGACTGTGGCCATTTTTATAAAATTTAGGTAAAATGCTACTAATTAAAATGTCAATGAGATTAGGTAATTTAAATAATTACAATAGGGGAAGGTAGGTACTTTGGAAGGTACTTGAAGGTAGGCCTTCCATGTCTTTGCCTTCGAATTGGTACTAAAGATAAATGTTAATGATAATGTGTTATCTATATTTTGACAGTCATTCAATAAAAGAATTTTCAAGAAGTGTTGTTTCCATCCAAACGCAAATAAATTATAAAACAACAATGCATTCTACACCGAATCTATTTATTTACAATCTGCAGCCCCCATTTATGCATGAATCCTTAATCCTAAATACTCCCTTATCCCTTGCATGACTGAATATCTTTTAGAATACCTGAATAAATTATACTCACTCTTATTAAATACTTCTGTGTTCAAATGTTCAATTATTATATTTATATTGCATTGCAATAATTTATCAACTATGCCAGAGTATTTCATAGATGAATCTAAAATTCAATATTATACATGAGATTCATTGTAACAATTCAAAATCTGACAAGGGCATATCTAGGGAGTCACAGGTTGCTAAAAAACTAATTTTTCACACTTTGTGACCCCCCAAACTTTTTTTACCCTACCAAATGGCAATCCTAGTTACGCGCCTGAAATCTGACGAATTTTATTTTAATGACACTTTTTAAATAACATAGCAAATATAAAGAATTTCCCCTTCAAGGTCAAATAAATCGTTTTAAAACATAATTAATCATTATTATTAATTATATAAAATTATGATTATTATATTTCAAATTGAGCATAAAACGCATTTAAATATATGAATTAAATATTAATTAATCAATTTAAGTATTAATTTTGTAATTTATTTTATTATTAAATCTAGTCCAAGTTTGTCAGAACATAATCATTTCTAGACCTTAACCCGAAAATTATTCCCCTAAAATTCCGAACTCTAACGGAACCCGAACAATTATTTTTCACAACATCCCGAACAAAACAAAAGATTGTAAAACAAACCAATACCTGAATACCTTATTAAATTTGTCTTTTAAGAATCTTTATTTCACAAATTAAATTAACTTTGCAAGAAGTTATACGTTTCATAAATTTTTAATCTAAAAATTGGGCATAATTAATTTGATTTTCCGAATTCACATAAAACTGAAGATTTATTTTGCGCATTTTTTGAATTTATTTCTACTCCTTACATTGCATTGACTATGTGCCAGAGCATTTCGTAGGTGAATTTATTTTAATATTGTATACGAGATTGATTGTTGTAACTCCAACAATCCAACAATTCAAAATCTGGCAAAGTTAATTTTAGTGACGATTTTTATGAAAAATAAAGAATGAAAATTTCTCCGTCAAAGCAAGGCCAAATTTAAATGCTTAAAAAATGTACAAAATAAATTAAGTTTTATGTGAATTCGAGAAATAACATTAATTACGCCTATTTTTCAGATTAAAAATATTATATGAAATGCAAAATCTTATAAAGTTAATTTAATTTGTAAAATGAAGATTTTAATTTTTTAAATCAAATAAGAAATTCCTTCAAGATCAAATATATATTTTAATGCAATTAAATAAATTGCTTTTTTATGATGAATACTTTATTGATTTAAAAAATTAAAATCTTCATTTTACAAATTAAATTAACTTTATAAGATTTTACACTTCATATAATATTTTTAATCTGAAAAATAGGCATAATTAATTTTATTTCTCGAATTCACATAAAAGTTATTCTATTTTATACATTTTTTAAACATTTAAATTTGGCCTTGCTTGACGGAGAAATTTCCATTCTATATTTTTCATAAAAATCGTCATTAAAATTAACATTTGCCAGATTTTGAATTGTTGGATTTTTGGAGTTACTACATTAAATCTCGTATACAATATTAAAATAAAATTTGTCAGATTTAGAATTGTTGAAGTTACAGCAATTAATCTGTACAATATCAATCGGCATCGGCATAA
This sequence comes from Pogonognathellus flavescens, assembly GCA_019776165.1. NCBI lineage: Eukaryota > Metazoa > Arthropoda > Collembola > Entomobryomorpha > Tomoceridae > Pogonognathellus > Pogonognathellus flavescens. Next base: position 25,204 of record JABASD010000393.1, read on the forward strand.
TATTCATTTCCTTGCATCATGAATCATGAGGCGGGAACAGCTTTCGGTTCGGTGAAACTTGTTGAGACCACACTTGTTTTTGTTTTTATTGTCAGTAAATTATTGCTTAGTCAAAAGTTAAATCTTAAATACAATTTGTGTACTGTAAAGTAAATTGTATACCAAAAATAGACAGACGAAGGACGTAATATTTTTTAACATTTTTAATGTGTCGAGGTAATTAATATACTTAATACTTACGTTAGTTAGTGTAGTCATTGAGAGTGACAGTGTGAGTCGATCGAATAGTGTGCTCTGCGCTTAGATGTTAGAGTTTATGAAGGAAATGATTTATTTTATAATATATTCTAAAATTGCAATGAAAGTTTCCAATAATATTCTTTGTCGGATTATTCTTTTCTTCACAGATAACTGAAGAAATGGAAACTATATTAACTAAATCAGACACTGCTAGGGCAGTAATTACAGAAACCGAGCCGAGTGATAGCTCTGATGATTTTCGTGACGATGAAAAATGCGAAAAGCAACCCAATATTATTGCAGCCAAAATATCTGAAACATTTGAATTGGAAATAGAAGAAAAAAGTGCTCCTAAGATTCTCCCAATTAAGTCAAAAGATATTCATCGTATTTGCTCTGGACAGGTATTTGTTGCAAAAAATTCAACATGATAATTAAAAAAATAAGTGAATCAAATGATGCTATTTTATTTTGACCTTTTTGTGCAGGTAATTGTGACATTAAGCACTGCTGTAAAGGAGCTGGTGGAAAACAGTATAGACGCCGGAGCTACAAATATTGATATTCGACTGGTAGAATATGGAAGTAAAATGATAGAAGTGAGCGACAACGGAATGGGGGTTGAAGATAGTAACCTAGCTGGCCTGACTTTGAAACACCATACTTCAAAAATATCAGAGTTTCAAGATTTAACAACTATAGGAACTTTCGGATTCAGAGGGGAAGCTTTAAGTTCTTTATGTTCGTTGTCTAAACTAACTGTCATAACAAAGTCACAATTGGGAAATGGAGTGGCTTGTAAAGTAGAGTATGATTCTCAGGGAAAAATTATTCGAAAATTACCTTGTGCCAGAGAAAAAGGGACGACTGTGATACTTGAAGATTTATTTACCCCTCTACCTGTTAGACATCGGGAATTCATGAAGAATCTCAAACAGCAATTCAATAAAATGATTAGTGTTCTTTACGGATATTGTCTTATAAATGGTGGCGTTAGGTAAACATTTATTTGTCAAGTTTTTATTATTATTATTATTTATTCAAGTTCATTATTGTAATTTTATCATTGTTCAAAAAATCATTATTATTTCGTTTCTAAATATATTTCAGGTTAAATTGTACCAATCAGACTGGTGTGGGAAACTCCGGCAAAATCCTTTGTATTCCAGCTCTTCCTACAATGAAAGAACGTATTGCTAGTTTATTTGGCAGCAAACAGGTAATTATTTTATTCTCAACCGATCATTTTCATCTGTTTTGTACATTAATAGGCACAAATAAATTAAATGCACACACTTTCCAATTTTTTACAGCTGACAACTTTACTGGAAATAAAACAGTGTGATGATATTTCGACTGAAATTCGCTCTGAGTATGGCATATCTAAAGAATTGTATGATTTGAACAAATATGTTTTAGAAGGTTATATATCAGCTCCTCATAAAGGAAGAAGTTCAAGTGATCGTCAGTTCTTTTGGATCAACAAACGACCCTGTGAACCCATAAAAGTAAGCATAAGGAATAACAGTCGGTTACTTTGAATTACTTTACTTTATAAAATGTTTTTAAGAAATTACTTCTAGGTTGAAAATATGTCAGCATTCTTTAAGTTGTACGATTTTTTATTACAGATTAGCAGACTAGTAAATGAAATATATCACGGTTACAGCCGAAATCAAAGTCCATTTGTTTGTTTACATATACAAACTAAACAAGACGAAGTTGATGTAAATGTGACACCTGACAAACGAGTAATTTATTTACAAAATGAAAAAATTTTGTGTGCCACATTAAAAGCAACATTAGTCTCCTTGTTTTCGTCTGCAAGTTCAGATTTCAGTTCTTCTAGTCAATCAATTAGTTCATATTCCCAAGGAACATTGTCAGGAATTGTAAAATCAAATTGCAATTCGTCTGAAACCACAGTTTTTCAAAATGATTCTGAAAAGGAGAAAATGTCGATGCGCTCAACACCGAGGTTTTCACAGACCCAGAGCTTCAAAGGTGATACTCCTTCTCCTAAAGTGACTAACACAAGAATCAAAAATCTACTTCAAGGATTTGCACGACGAGTAAGCAATGACAATTCGGGTTTATCAAACTCCACAAAGCCTTTTCGGCAACTTTGTAAAAGACAAAGACCGAATGATTCGTTCGATAGTAAAATTCAGGACCAGGACGGTAATTCAGCCACTGACTGCTTCAAGATGAAGTTGTCGCAAGATGAACCAGGTTGCAGTGAGACTCATAAACAATCCGGTTGTCAAGAATATGAAGAGGACTCAAGTCAAACAGCATCTTTTGCAGACGAAGATGTAACCATTTGTGAAGATTACGATTCTCCTTTCTTCCTTGATAGTAGTTTGAAAGAAAATGAACCATGTCCTAGTAGTGCGGAAGTCAAGTCTTTTGAATTTGAAGTTGCTGACTGTGGTCATTCAAGTCAACCCAGTTCCCCTGTGATAATGTATGACGACGAATTCGAAGATAACGTGAATTTAAATCCCTCGCAAGTTTCTGTAAGTGTTAACTGGGATTATGTCACAAGTAAAATGACTAACAATACCAGTAGCAGTGCTACAGTCACCGATACGGAAATGCCGTATTGTAGAAAATTCAGAGCAAAAATCGATCCGGGAGATAACGCTGCTGCTGAGAATGAATTGAAAAAACAAATTACAAAGGATATGTTTAGCCAGGTAAAAAATATTTTCACACGAAACCTAATTGAAGTTGTTTTAAGGTGAAGATAATAATAATAATCTGATTTATCAATAGATGCAAATTATTGGTCAATTCAATCTTGGATTCATCATAGTTAAGTTTGGCCCTGATTTATTTATTGTTGACCAGCATGCTTCGGACGAAAAATACAACTTTGAAACTTTAGAAAAAAATACTGTTCTAGAAGGACAAATGTTAATAAGGCAAGTGAATTTGAATAGGAAGTGGACATGAACGTTAAAAATTGCTTAAAATGTTTTTAATTTGTTTAATTTTGTATCGCTAGACCAATGGAATTACAACTTCCTGTAGTGAGTGAAAATATCATAATGGATAATTTAGAAATATTTCAAAAGAACGGATTTGAATTTGAAATCGATACTGAAGGTGATTTTTATATGGAATGAAATGGTTAATCACGTTTACTAAGTAAATTGTTTAATTTTATTAATTTCGACGGTTTTACGTTGTTTGCCAATTAGAAAATCCTACTAACAGAATAAAAATGACGAAAATTCCCTTCTCAAAGACTGTTGAATTTGGAAAATCTGATGTTGAAGAGCTGATCTTTATGATGACGGTAAATAGGTGGAATAATAGAATAATTAATTAATTTATAGATGATAATTGAAATAACCACAACTGAAGCGAAAATAAATTATTTAAATAGTATTTATTAAATTTATTTATAGGACTGCCCCGATAAAAGTTTCTGTCGGCCTACAAAAGTAAGAGACATGTTTGCCTCCCGTGCATGCAGAAAATCTGTCATGATAGGAACAGCGATGAGCCATCAGGACATGCGAACACTTATAGACAATATGGGACTTATTAGTCAACCATGGGTATGAAGCATTTGTCTTTATTTAAACTGTACTGAGCATCAGAAGTGTCTAAGTTTAATTGCTAATACCATGCTAAATCCTTATCTAGAACTGTCCGCATGGTAGACCAACAATACGACATTTGCTGAATCTCAACTTACTTCCGGATATAAATCTCAACGCATTCAATCACTAGAACACCGCAATGATGCAACTTACGATATGAATACCTTTCATACGACATGAATTACTTTCACCTAACAAAATACATATGTTTGCTACAAACAATATTTAATTTCAATTATTTAAAAATAAAAGTATCAGATTTTATTGCAGTACATTGCAAACGATATGTACAATACAATTATGTTGATTTTGTATTATAATAGAATATAATGTGTAGGTATACTGAAACACATTGTGAAGTATAACTTAATATTCAATGTTATTATTACACGTAGCATTTAGCGGAGAGTCAGAACAGTCAGAAGTGCATAAAACATTCCTAGTCTTTACAAAAAGTTCTATTCACAATAGTCAACAACATGCTTTTCTATCTACAGATGTACCACCGCTGTCATTGAATCATTACTACACTATATTTTGATTTCCATAGTAGTAATATGAAGTCATTGAGAAATGGAGAAAAGTAGGAAGTCTAAGGTTTTAAACTACAAACAAAAACAAACATTGACAAAAGGATTATAAGAATAACACTGATAAAATATTTCAATCTCGAAACTATGAAACATTCACGTATTTATAGGCTTAAAAATATTGTATCCACTAGCTGCAGTACTAATCAGAACTCCGGGTATCTGTGGATGCCAATGGACCTCTTTGATATCTTGTTGTCCTTGGTGAATAAACATCAGTTGAGGTGGCACCTCCACATCCTCCACCACTTTCTCTTCTGGATCCTTCTCAACAGCCAAGTCCCAAATGGCAACCTGGTCGTCTTCCCCACTTGTAGCCAAAACTGTAGATTCATTGGGGTTCCATTCAACAGAACAAATGGGGCCTTTATGATGATGTTTGAATTCAGCTACACATTCGAATTTTCGTAGATCCCATATTTTCAGCGCACAGTCATCTCCTCCAGAAGCAATAAACGGATCTTTGGTATTCCAATGAATTACATTCACATCCGAGTCATGAGCATCTTCCTTTGCGATCATGGATCCTTTTGTAGGTGGAGCTCGGGCATCCCATATTCGAATGCTATAAAACAATCGTTCATTTATATAACAGGTCTTTTAAAACACAAAATAAACATCAAAAATTTACCTTTTGTCGACAGATGCGGAAGCGAAAACGTTCATTTCATTTGGTGACCATTGAATGTCTTCAACGGATGCAGTATGATGTGTGAATGGTCTTTGGTCCACAACCCAAGTGGACTCATGCGGTTTCCAGACATGAATGAATTTTACGCAATCTCCGGTGGCTAACACTCCAGGCATGGTTGGAGACCAATCCATTGCAAATCCTTCTCCGCGATGTCCTTTAAATGTGAAGATTGGCTTCGGCTTGTCTTTGCTTTTAATATATTCTTGCAAATGCTATACACAAATCGTCAACTTACAATTAGTTATCGTTTCTTTGCTACTGCGGTGTTTAACCGGTTTATTTTTCTTAGTTGTGTACTACATACCTGAACATTATCAAGTGCTTTAAGAGGAATCGTTAAGTCCCAAATTGAAACCTTTCCGAGTTCAGACCAACTGGCAGCCAAAGGTTTTTCCTCAAAAAATTTAAAACGAATTCGATTAACACAGCCGTGATGAGGAACAAGGGCTGTGTTTAATTCTGGTTTTCTAGTAAGAGCTTCTTCCGTTTCTTCAGCATTGTCATCCTCGGATTCATCGCTACTCAGTTCATCGTCGCTTGACTTTGGTTGAGTTTTGTAAACATTGCTCAACTGGAAATAACAAATGCGATAGTTAGTCGAGTTTTCACTAGACATTTTAGACAGTTGGTTAAACCAAGTGATAAACACGCAACATTTCTTACTTTCATAACAATGAGATTATTGGCATGTGCCCTTTGTGCTTGAGTCCCTCCGACAGCGTAAGCTGTTGCTGGAAACTTGGTGCGACCTGACCCCAAATTATCGGGAATAATGTCAAAACTAAGACACGGGGCGGTAGTTGTAAATGTGTGCAGGGTAACATATGCAGATTCTTCGCATACAAGAGTTTCTCCTTCTTTCATTTGCATTCCAGGTAAGTAAGTTGAGGTTTTCGGCTTCTTCGTTGCCCCATCAGATGAACCCTCTGACATTTTCTTTTGCTTCTTCTTTTTAGGTTTTCCGTTGATAGCCGAACTTGGACCAGGTTCAGGTTGAACCACCTCTGGTGGGTCTAGACCTTCATCATCTTCATCCAAGTCTTCAAAATCACTATCTTGTTCATCTTCACCACTTACGAATCTCATATTATCAATTCCATCCATGATAACGTCTTCCATGGCCATGGGCTCTTCAATTCCATCATCCTCATCCATAATAGCGACTCGTGGGAAAGTGGTAGTTCAGCAAATGTTGTCAATTCGAACCTAATTTAAATTAAAAACAAACATTATTGTAAAAAGGATCAATGCTTAAAATTACAAACAGTTGACAGCCAACAAAGTTAGGCTCATCAAGCCGCGATATCAATCAGATCAGCTGTCGGAAAGAAAAATCTGAAAATACGGCACAATACAACATAGAAATAATATGTACCTAATACATAACTTTCTAATGTTTTAAATGAATACATTGTTTTGGCATTTTTTACGCGACATAAAAATTTTTGAAAAACCGAATGGAACTTGCCGTGCCAAGCAAAACCTCTTGTCTAATATAAATATTTTTCTTCTAAAACGATCAGTATTATTATTTCCAGTTTAAAAAGACAAAGATAACTGATGATTGATACTTGATAATTGAGCAGTGTTATTTGGCAACTTCCTGTAAACTGCTGACATTCAGTTCAGTGCTTTTACTTTTTGTTTCTTCGGCTAAAAATCATGTGGACGCAAATAAATACGCATTACAAATGCATGGCTGCGCCTGCTGACTGATTGTGTGTGAGTGTAATAAAGTGTAAATCCTGTTGGCAAGAAATAGCAAACAAATACACACAAGATTCTCACTCGTGGATTATTACTTTCCGGATTTAAACTTACGAGCCAATAACAATCTTTTTAGCAGCTAAATTCGAAATAAATGTCAATAAAATCATTACACTCACTTTTTAAATAGTCATGATTTTATGACTCAAGTAACAAGTAATAACTGAATAACTATGTATCGTCATTGATCACTGTCGTCATTCTCTTCAGTAACATTGGACCGTCAGCTCAACTTCATTTAGCGTCAGCAGCAGTGCAGCATTATCAAGCCTTTATTACTTCTTATCAGTGTCACACGTTAGCAGACACTTCTCTTTACTTTATCAAAACTTAAATTCAAACCGACCGAGTAATTTCAAATTTAACTTAATAACTGTAAAACAACTGACAACATTACTTGTCCACGAGTGTCGATATGTCTTCTTTAGTAGTGATCCTACCCACTGCTCATCGGGTCACCGTAAAAGTGACACCAAACACAAGTTTACTTCAGGCAAGTCTTTTATGAACAATGAAGAGAGGATTGTTTATAGTGTAGTGTGGAATATCAATATCCCATCAAATTAATCAATATTTCTGTGTGTAATTTTAAATTATGTATTTTATTTGCATCATAGGTTTTAGAAGAAGCGTGCAAAAAAGCTGGATTGAACGCAGTGGAATGGAATTTGAAGTTAGTATTGTTAAATTAATTTGAAACTAATAATAAATTATGAATATGAATGTGAAATAATAATAATAATAAGACATTGATTGAGGCAACTAAAGAAACATTACAGTAATTAATGCTAATATTTCTAATCTGTGTATTATAATTATATTTAACTTTAATATGTAGATATTAATTCATTTGATTGATTATGTAGTGTTTGTGTAAAGTAATTCATTCTAACAATTATTTTATGACTTGTGTACAGACACTATAACCGTATTGTTGAGCTCACCAACAGTGTTCGTTTTTCTGGTGTTCCAAACAATGGCACATTGGAAATGGTTCCGTCAACGACGATTCGCAAAGAAACAACAATCAAGTTGGGAATTCAATTAGAATCCGGGAAGCGTCTTATGGAACAGTTTTGTCCGTCAAGTAATGAATTATTTGTTAATCCTGCTAAGAAGCATCAGGAAACCATTTTATAATGTTACTAAAAATGTGTAATATTAATACTAAACTCTGTATGGATGATGCAGAAACTCTGTGGGATATTCTGGAGCATTGGATAAATAGTGGCGAAAATATTCTTCCTTTAAAATCAGCAGAAAGTAGCGATCCAGTTTTACCCGTCTGCATTTACATGCGCCATGAAGTAGTTGGAGAAGAAAACTTAAAGACGATAACATTAAGATCACTTGGACTCACTCAGGGAAGTGCCATGATAAGGTAGTTCGTCTAATCCAATAATCCAAGGGTGTTACATTATGAATAAATGTATTTATTTTATTACTCTTATTTATATTATCTTATATTAGATTGATCCATCGCTCTGAAAATCAACTGCGGCATCAAGCGAACGTCAGTGCTCCTTTGTCAAGAAGTATATCAAAAGTAGAAGAAACATCTGCTCCTGTTGCTGGTACAAATCTTTTAGTGGAACAAAAAGATTCCAATTTGGAGGAGAAAAAACCCGGAAATATGGAGTGGAGTGATAATGCTAGCCCGTTGAATCGTGAAGATTCGTCCACTACTTGCAATGCTCCTAAAATTTCCAAACTGGACATACAGGAAAGTACAGATCCTATTGGATCAGTTGATGTACCAGCTAATCTTAACCACCTTGTTTCTGGTGTGGCTAGTAAAGATTCCTCTAATGCATCAATAAAAGTTGACGCAGTTAAAAATTCACCCATGGAACTGGACGACCCGCCAATGTCGTCTGCTCTAACAACTACTATTTTAAACGCTCAAAGATATTCTAAGTCGGGAGAACTTCATACGGTAAGCTGCTGAGATTCACAGATCTTTTCAGTTCTCCATTATTATTATTCCATTTATGCTTTAATTCACATTAACACAGTCGCTCAAATGTTCATTCTTTGTTTAGTTGGCCGAGAGAGACGCTGTTATTTATCATGGCGATGATATCATCGTTCAAAGAAACGATGACGCGCTTACTGATGACTTCTACACAGTAACCTTTGCTGACGTAGATAAAATGTATAGAGATTTAAAAAACAAAAGGTTAAAACTTTATAACTTATATTCAAAACAAAATAGATAAACATATTTGTTATCTAATTAAGATAAGATCATTTTTGAAGAGAGTGAGGAATAAACAATTTTTATCTTCACAGAACTGCGCTTGAAGAGTCTCCGCTTCAGACTGCTGCCCAAAGAAGTTTAGAACAAGATCAGGCTGTTCTTAGAATGATTAGGGATCATCCTACAACCATTGTTCGCATACGATTTCCCAATCGATACATACTTCAAGCAACCTTCCGTACCCTGGAAACTATTGGAGCAGTCTATGATTTCGTTCGCAAGTTATTGGCAAATACTGATCTGGATTTCCATTTATGTAACTTTTAAAAAACACAATGATAGTTTGCTTTATATTCATGGCAGTTTTATATGTATATACTCAATTAATTTGACGTTTTGTGTAGTTACATCTCCTCCGAAGAAAATTTTATTAAAAGAATCTCGACTTCTGGAAGAAGGCCTTGTTGGTCTAGCTGTAATATATTTTAGTAGCTCGAGTCCGGATCATATGGTATTGAAAACAGACGTGTATGAAAAAGTGTCTGACCCCAGTGCGGTGTTTGAAAAAATTAAATTAAATCAAAAATCGTCAAACAACGGTGTGAACGAAAGTTGTGAAATGACCGCAACGGAAGTACCGAATACAAGCGATAGTTCGGCGTCTTCACCGTCACAAGTGCGACGAACGGAACCTGCAGCTAGAACTGTTGCTCCACCATCTGGTAATCGAAACAACGCTGCTTCTTCATCAGCCAAGGTACCAAAGTGGTTTAAGAAGTGATTAATCATTTAATATTTCCATACTAAATATCGATTTATCTGGTGAGATATGTTAAGTCCTATTTTTGTATCAATTAAGCCAATAACCAAGATCAAAAATATAAATAGAATCTATCAGTGTTATAAAAATTGAATAAATTGTTACTTATGTTTAAATAAATGATAATTCGCAAGTCCTGATAATAAAAATATCTATCCACGCTAATGATTTGGGTGAAATTTAATTCAATTTGCATTAAAGTAAGTCTTGAGTACGAAAGTACGATAGTGAGATTATTTTCCCGCATTTTACTTGAAATCTTAGTTAGCGCGGTTGAAAAATGGTTGTTTTGATTGGTTGGGAGAGGACTTGTGTGATTGGACAGTGCATAATGAACACCGCACCCTGTTCTGCGCGTACTTCTTCATTTCCTAAGAATCTCGATGTGTTGTAAAAGGTTGTGTAATTTTCTGCAGGCGCTGATTGTGAGTAAAAAGAAGACTGCTTTGTGTTTGTAGTTGGTTTGGTAGTCATTTTTTGTTGTTCGTGTCCTAAATCCCCAAACTAAACATACGTACTTGAGTTGCGTTGCTGTGTTGTTCGCCTTTCTTGAGTTTCTTGTTAAATATCTTGTCCTTCGTGTCATCCTTTGGATAAATGGAACAGTTTGCTGAATCCAGAGTTTCCGGAGTATATTAGTGAAAAATTTCTCAATTTAAAAAACTTTGTTTGTTTAACAGAAATTGCCATCATTACAGCAGCTGAAGAAATCATCTGTCTGTGGAAGAAGTGGAAGTTAAAGAATAAGAAGTTCAACTGTGTTTTGGAGTCGAGGAAACTAACAACACTTTCTATTTTTTGGGAAGGACTGATTGATCTTTATTTTAAAACTAACAGATTTCTTCTGTGTCCATCAACTTAGATTGTACGGCAATTAACGAAACTTAAAATGGCAGAAGACTTTGATGTTGACGCTATGTTGGAGGCCGCGTATCTCAACAAATCCGTAAGCAAAAAACAGAATTTTTCTTTTATTTTTCTGTTCTGTTGTAAACAGTAAATATTATACATGATTGTGCATTTAAAGTTTTGTGCATTGATTGTAAGGTTAAAGCAGTTACGAATTAAGACACATTTAATCTCCGACATTTATTCCATTCAATTAGATACAAATCAGATGTTCAGATGGTCGTCGATATTTTTAGATTTAAATACCTAATACTATTGCCGATTTACAATTTATTGGTTTTATTGCTACAATTTTATGAAGGTTAGGAATGTACATATTTTATAGGAAAGCAGATTCAATTCAAAACTCAATAGAATAGATAGGTATCTTAATTTGTAGATTAAAGATTTCGTATGTTAAGTAATTGAGAATAATTCAGCCAGTGTCAAAAAACTAAAGATATCAGAACTTAAATATATATTCCAACTTATGACTTAAATGGAATTTTTGAAATAATTGTACCATTATGCATATTATTCGAAATCTGAAATTACGGAGAATACATTAAACTGTAAAAAACTATACATTTGAAATGCCTGAAAATTCTTATAATACCTATTTATTTATTTTCCTATTAGTGTGCAAAATACAATGCTAGGGGAAAATAAATAATTCATATTTACGAAACGATACAGTCCAAATGGATTTGTCGTTGTTGTCATCTAAAACATCGATTTATGTATGTGGAAATTGTACAATCAATAATGACTTGAATGCATGTGAAAGGTTTCTATTGAGTTATGGGTACTTGTGATGTAATATTTAAAGTTAGTTAAGTTATTAATGTAGCTAGTATTTAGTACAATAGGTAACTTATTCTTTTAGTTGCTAGTGTATTTTTAGGTTGTGTCCTTGTATAGCTACAATCAATATAACATGCTGGGGTACTCGTACTAGTAGACTAGTACCATTTACTTGATTCGGTTGTATTTATCTGTTCATACAAACAATTATTAGTTTTCAAAGTGCCTATTATTATGTGATTATTGATAAAGCTATACATACATACAATATCAATACTCGTGTCGTGTGTATGAAGCCCCAAACTACGCTTATATGCTACGTAAACTAGCTACGTTATTATTATTATATTCAAGGACATTGTTATTGTTAACTCGTTATATTACATGACGAGTTAAAACGAAAGAAAACCAAGTTATTTTCCATCACTCTCTTCCTGCAAGTCATGTATTTTTCCTGAACGACTTGTCGACTTAATAGACATTTTCATTATATTTATCCTTTCTGTATTCTGTATCTCTAATACTCTATATTATTTATAACATGCGATATGCATGTATCACGGATGTCCAACCAATATAAACGAAATGGTAATGGTCAAATAATTAGCTTGGCTTATGCAAACACTTTATAAATGCTTTAGAAAATCGATTTGATTGAATTGATTGTAAATTGTAAATACATTGGATGCGTTCCTGGGGAGTGTATACCGAAACGTAGTGGGTATAGTATGGATGGTGTAATTACAAAGCAAAATGTGGCTAAGAAATGTTATTTCTTTTCTGGAAATAGGACAGACAGCTCGGGACTCAATTAAGAGAACTAAAAGGCTCAGTCAAGAGCGTCTCTCAGGAAAGAAATGAAGGAGAACATGATGCTAACAGGGCATGCACGTTGTGGTTTAATTAATGTGTTACTGTTATCTAATTACAAAAGAAAACATGCTTTCGGTGTTATTTGTTGAAGTACAAAAAATCCTTTGGTTATTGAGAGATTTCAGATTCCTCTTGTTGCTTGTATCCTGCCAAAGAATAATAGGTCTCGCGTGTGGGAGATGGGATGGATTTGCGCCCAGATTTTCATTAATAATTTATAAAAATGAAAGAAAACGACACTTTTGTGTCAAAGAAGGACAAGTGCACAGGCTCCGTTCACCTTTAATTCATTTTCTTATTGAAATTCCGAATTTCGAGCAGACATTTCATTTAGCTCTGATTATTGTATGCTTTGCAGATGACATTTCCTCCTAAGAGTACTTCACTTCATCCCGCCAGTGTTCCCGACAGGACTTGGCTACCTAATAATTTTAAATGTTTAAAATTACGTACTTAGATCTATCGTATCTAAATCATATTTTTAAGTAGTGTATTTAAAGTTAGACCATTATATATTTCCTTTTTAGAAACTGCAATGCAAGCGTATACCTCACATTGTGTCCTCAAATCACAAAATGCACGGATTGACAAACTATTTCATGTTAATTGTAATTGTAAACCGCTTCAAGCTGTTTAATGCCATTACAAGTTTATTACTAGTAACTTAAACCTGCGACCAAACACAAACAGATGGATTTTATAATCGATGAATTTATAATTGGCGATGATGTGGGGAAATAGTTTGAGACTCGGTGCACCGGTACTGTTGCTTAATGATTCCATTATTTGAAAAGCATACGGAATTGTTTATTGAAACCGTAATTTTACTCATTGTTATTTATGGAGTGGAAAAAAGTTTCCACGTTTGCTTTCGATTTTTAATTTTTAAATATTATATAGTAGGTTGGTTGGTATAAAGGGAAAAGCAGACATGCTGATGTGCCATGTAACTGATTTGAATTTTGTGACCTCTTCTTACAGACACGAATATGTCTGATTTCGAAAATATTTGCTTGCCGACTTGAATGCTACTACTACACAACTACTACACTACATGTCTACGACTATCACCATTTTGACATCATCATCGTCGAATCATCAATAACTACTTACTACTACTACTACAATACTACTACGATTTAAGACATCATATCATCATCACACCTTCGATGTTTAATCACACTCCAGTTTTAGAACTGCATCCTTAAGAAACAATACCAGGTGAGTTCATCAGTCTCTCCGTCCTCAATCATCCACCACAGTCATCTTCGTCCAGCAGACAGCCACTTATTCAGAATTTTTAATAATCTTTGTCTCCAATTCTCTGTCCTTATCCTTCAATATTTTTTCAGCAATTTGCATGTTGTCGTTATTTCAATTCTGTTCGTATAGTCAGTTGTGTCAATCTTATTATTTTTTTATTTCTTACTACAATTATCTCAGCAGACAGTATTGTTCTCGATAGAGTGGGGATATGAGTTTCTTATTCACTTTAGATTCATTTGAAAATTAATTTTGTTCTTCTCATTGTTAATATAAAAAAATGATTTTGCAAGTTTGCTCTGTGTATGTTGAAATTATGGCTACATAATCGTACGCTTCCGATTTGTATGTGTTTATTTAGTTTATTTTATTATTAGCTCTGATTGTGAGCTTTTTGAGAAAACTTATTTTATTTGCGGATAGTTGAGAAATAGGCTACCAGACCAAATCTCTGATTCTGCGATATGATGTATGCTGCTGACGGCCCCGTTTTAATCCACCTCTGTCTGTCTTTCCAGATAACTCAGTCCAAAACCAAACCATGTTGTTTTTATCACTTCGCCAAAAATTAATTTATTCATGATGGGTAATCAGTCATAGCTTGCAATAATGGTAAGTGGTTGTTACGTATAGCTCTAGCTTAAACTTAAACTACATCCTAGCCCTCTTCTCTTGTCAATTGATGCATGAGCCCTCATTATTTCGGCTACTAACTAAAATAATTATTCAGAATTCTGTAAGGCCTTCTATATTTTCGTTCATTTGTGTACTGGGTAACCGTTAAGAGTCTCAAACTACAAAATTCGTCAAAGTCAATCAGCCAATAACTTTAATTCAAATGGTGTGTTTGGTATGCGAGGTACGTTAACTGTAGGTAGTAACTGGTACTGGCATTAATAACAATTATTGGTTCTAGCAATACTTTGTGCATTTTGTTGTTGAGGATTGTGAAGAGGTATACGCGACGTGAACAGGAAATCGGTTGTCTCCACTTGCGGTACAAACGTGGTGGGTTACGTCGTTACGTGTAAACAGCAAGAGTTTGTCAGTATGTGTGTATCCTTTAATTTAGGTCATTTTAGGTGTTGAGCACTGCGCACACGTCGCATCTGACCGTAAACGTTTATAATCTTGTGTAGACCATGAGATGAGAAAACCATGTAATTTGGAAGTGAGGTCAGTTTGTTAAAACGATGAAACTAATTCTTTGCTTCTTTTTTGTTTTTTTCCAAACCTTTGCCGATATTTGTCCTCTCCTTTTCTCCTATACAATGACCATTGAATTTCCTTCTTTACCTTTAATGACTCAATGGGATTCTTCTGGCTCATGAATGTGAACAGGCTGGTGAAATTTCATCGAGGGACAATGGGCACTATTCCCACAGCAAATCGGAGTCGAGGTGAGCAAAAGTTACATTTTCATTTGTCGTATTAGAATGTTGTCATTTCATTTGTAATAAATTATTTGTCAATATCGACATATTCAATGTATCAATACTACTAATTTGGTACTTGTGATTTTTTTCCTTTAGGGATAGGGATGTGCACGACGACATGGATCGGAAGGAGAGGAAAAGAAGTCGTAGCCGCGAAAGGAGGAAGCGTGATCGTACCAGCAGAAGTCGGAGCCGAGATCACGAAGGAAAAGAAAGAAAACGCGGTGAGAGAAGTCGTCGAGGTGATAGTAATGAAAGAGAACGTGAGAGAGGAGATCGTCATCGGAGCAGCAGAGATCACCCGGAGCGTGCCGAACGGGAGCATAAAGACAGAGGGACTCGTGAGGCTGGTGAGCGAAGAAGAAGAAGTCGCTCGAAAGACAGGGAAGGCAAAAGGTCTAGTAGACGTAGTCGTTCTAGGGATCGTGCTGGTCGTCCTTCTGATTCCAGGAGGTCTAGGACACCACCCAGGCTTAGACTTGGACCCAAGAAAAGGCGCTCAATGTCACCATTGAAGTTAGGCGGGGATGATACGCCGCTTTCACCCGAAGAGAGGGATTCTAGAACTGTATTTTGTATGCAGCTCAGCCAAAGAGTACGAGCAAGAGATCTGGAAGACTTTTTTTCATCTGTAGGAAAGGTCAGTACTTTAATGTTTATTGATTGCCATCATATATAGGTATATTCCATTTACTTCGCTGAGAATGTTGTCAATTTTTATTAAATCGGGTCAATTCGGGAATCATTTGTAGGTCCGAGATGTGAGAATGATCACATGTAACAAGACAAGAAGATTTAAGGGAATCGCTTATGTAGAATTCAAGGACATTGAATCTGTAGCTTTGGTAAGTAAAGAGAAAGACATTTACACAATTATTAAGCAAGATTAAAAACATTTAGCAAATCTATGGAATTTAATTTGGTTTATCCTTGTCATTACAGGCATTAGGATTAGGAGGTCAGCGTTTAATGGGAGTTCCGATTATTGTACAACCTTCACAAGCAGAAAAAAATAGAGCAGGTCAAATAGCGAAAGCAGGAGCTATTGCTGCAGCAATGGCAACGGCGTCTCCGGGCCCCATGAAACTTTACGTTGGGTCTTTACATTTTAACATCACAGAAGAAATGTTGCGTGGAATATTCGAACCTTTTGGAAAAATCGATGAAATTCTTCTTATGAAGGATCACGAAACGGGTCGTTCCAAAGGTTTTGGATTTATAACGGTAATAATTCTATTATGTAATGTGAATTTAAGGTAACAGTGTAGTTTTGCATTAATATAAGTTCATTTTAAAATTCCTCTTTTATATTTTTGCAGTTTCATGAAGGTGAAGACGCAAAAAGAGCCATGGAGCAGTTGAATGGGTTTGAAATAGCTGGACGTCCTATGAAGGTTGGGTATGTGACAGAGAAGTCAGAAAATAACTATTTCCATAATCCTCAGACATTTTTGGATACGGATGAAATGGACAGAGCTGGAGTCAATCTTGGGGTTACTGGACGTCTTCAGTTAATGGCTAAATTAGCAGAAGGTAAAATTAACATACTTATACCTTGCCATAATTTTGTCAACGTGATTTTCAATATTTAATTTCAAACTTTAGGAACTGATCTGAAGTTACCGGAAGCTGCTGCTACAGCACTTAATATGCAAAACCAAATAAATCAAAATCAGCAAAACCAGTTTAATGCGGCTAATGCCGCTGCTAACAACGTTCCAGCCGCACAAGTTACTGTTACCCCGCCTATTGCTACGCACTGTTTTATGTTGTCCAACATGTTCGATCCGCCACAGTAAGTTTCTTACATTTTATAAATTTTAAAATAATTCAAATTCAAAGTTTGGTTAGACTTCACACATATTTGGGATATGCGCCTAAGATGCCATAATTGGACAATAATAATCTTAATTTGTATTTTGAATTTGCAGAGATCAATCCAATCCCCGATTCGAAATGGACATCCGCGATGAAGTGCTAGAGGCTTGCTTTGACCATGGAGGTGCTGTTCATATATACGTTGATATGAAATCAAGTCAAGGAAACGTATACGTGAAATGTCCAACTGTGTCGACTGCAGTTGCTGCCGTAAATACTTTACATGGTCGTTGGTTCGGTGGTCGGGTTATTACCGCTGCTTATGTTCCCTTACTCAACTATCATTCTTTGTTTCCCGAATCCATGGCGGCACAGACTGTGTTGAGACCTACTCCGAAGTAAATTACGAAGAATTATAATGGATCTACTTTCGTACGTCGCCATTCATCCTGTCGCATATAATATGTATTAATGGAAGCAATGTACCATGTAACATATAAGTAGTATGTGTGTGAAAATAGTATTAGGTAAATGACACACTAGCATTGTTATTGTGTTTATGGTATTCAGTAGAAAAGAGAGCAATTTGTGTGAAACTAATTATGATATTAATATTAAGCGTCAGTGTCTGTTTATAAAGGAAAGCCTAAAATACAATACAGTTCAAATTTAATTGACTGGAGTTTTAAACGCCTCCGTTCGTCTTGACTTGACTCTTTCAAAACAAGTATACAATTTACATACCTAACCAAATTATTAACATTTGAATAATTAATATTATTATCAAACTAGCATAATTGTATAAGTCGAAACTTTACATTTCTCCAACTGTTGGCTAGAGACTTGTAAGGTGTCTTGTTCTTTGATACTGTACTAATTTTGTTTCTTGTGTCTTTATGTAAATTCGTCATTATTGAGGGACAATGTCAAATACTGACTACATATTGTACTAATTACAATTGTTTACAATCTAATACAATAACTATATTAATATACGATAGTCTATATGAAGTTTTAAACACGAAACACATATCACAAACAAAAAATTTGATACGTTTGTTTATTCAGGTTTGTTTGTCTTGATTTACCTACGCACTACCCTATGACTTTTGCTTGCTAGTTATCTGTAAAAGAATTAAGTAGATTAGTGTATGATATGATTTTAGTAGATTTTAGAAACATAGGTGGTCGGTATAGTTTTCAGCTTAAATCGAAAAAATGACCGTTTTGGGTAAAATAACAAAAAACTATCGTTAAACGGTTTTAATGTTTGTTTACACATGTTATTTTGACGAGGACGTCCATTTTTCAATTTAAACCGAACACTATATCCACCACATATTATGTAAAGATAAGAATTATTGCAAATGGTTCATTTATTGTTACTAAAACTACTAACTTTAGTTTTGTTAGAGTTTAGATGTATACTATGTAAAGTTGTGTGAAGAAGGCCCAGTCATGTATTCCTTGAAGAACAACGGGTACTACTTTGTACTACAGTACAAGCGTAGAGAACAACTACAAACAACCATTTACTATTGTATGCCTCTCACAAGTTTAAGTAAGGATGATATAGTATAACTACAATACATCTACTGATAATATGTCTGTATATATAATTAATATGTAGTATTACATGTATGAATAATATTGGTTTATTAACCTCAACTTACTTTTCCTTTGTTTGGTAGATAGATCTAATAATCGTGGGCTAAACTGTATGTAATGCAAAATAAATGATTTACATCAAACAAGTCGAATATTGTACATTCAACTTTTACACTCATCAGTCTCGTTTTGTTGATGAATTATCTGAGAATAAAGTGCACAAAGCTCTATTATTTTGAAACCGGTATTGCTTTTCTATTTCTTTGTCGTTCTATAATTTACACTTTGCATCGAAAGTCTTTAACTTACTAGTACAATATTATTTAAACTTTCTACGACAATTTTAACAAAAAGTTTATAGAAATTAAGTAAACAACAAACATCTTTGTAAAATCATTTTACTCCAAAGTTAAGGTAAAATAATATTACACTTCATTTAATTAATAGGTCAGTATTAATTGCAAATAATTTTAATTTGAAACACATGACATTCATTCTTCTATAAGTTGGTATTGTATGTAATGTATTCGTTTAAGAGATACACTTACATTTACAAGTATATTTTTAATTATTTTATACAGACTTTTGAGATAAATTGGAATTTGAAAACATAAAATCCTGATTGATTCCTGCTTTTAACGATGTCTGAAGAACAAAAAGAATTTCAAAAAATATCGTCTGATACGAATGGAGATGTTCAGTCTCCTGAAGATGTGCAGCAGCAAGTTAAAAATTCTACACCTAAAGCTTCAACAGACAAGAAAATGAGCAGAATGGTCCATCCATCTTTGTCATCGTTATGTAATTCATTGTTCACTTGCAGCTTATCGGAAAAGGATGAGGACCGTCCGGCGAAATTGAATTTGTTTGATGCGTGTGACGTAAGTGTAATCGCGGAGGATGAACATGAATACGTTAATCAAGCTCTTTACGAATATTATCAAGAAGGTGGACTTTTATGCGGTGCTGACCGCACAGCCATTACAGATTGCTCAGACTATCTAACAAATACCAGTGACTCTGACTCCCTTCTTATTCCGCAGGAACTGAACAAAACCTATCGATGTCTATGTGGCATTTTTGATTTCGCTAGCATTGACGATACAACAATTGCCAGTTAAATCTTGCAGTTTTATACCTTAAATAACAATGATGCTGCTAATTAATAATGAATGAATATTTATTTCCTAAAGGAATTTTATCAATTGTTTTTGCGAGTACCCAGTAATTTTTGTACGCGTATACAATAAAAAGTGATTCTAAGTACCAATGTAATGTCACGTATGTAATGTAGCAATATTTATGTTGATAGTGATGTCAATGATGTGTATGTATTTTTGGAGCTGAATTGTATAGTTTATTTTCAATTTTATTCATAATTATTATTATCGTTTGAAACAAATAATGAAATGTAATGTTCAAAATATCATTTTTATAAATAGCTTTCTTTTTAAGTGGTCTAAAGGTGTAATTAACTACTAAAAATAAAAATAATCATTTATCTCACAGTTACAATACATGCAGCACATTTTGTTTGAACTGTTTAATTACTTACATTAACCTTCACACAATATTTACACATTCATATTTACCTTGATACCTAAATTTATTTTTTGTTTGTGAACTTAAACAAAAATAATTTCACTTACATCGCATATTGTAATTTTCCTTGCACCTAACCTCGATTAATTTTTCATATTATTCCACTACTATCTGTGCTGCACAAAATGCACGTGCACCCAAAAAATTAAAACCTCTAAACTGTCCAAACATTAGATATTTTTCAATTTTGCCAAATAGGGGGAAATCATGAATTTCATGAATGTGGCCTAAATAAGCCTTGCCCCCCCCCTCCGGATTCGGAAACTTGTGTACGCCCTTGATACAATCTAACACATGAAATACTGTGAACACAAAATGACAGACTAAATTAATTTCAGAATATACCTTCACAATCATTTACTACTATATTAATAAAATTATAACTGAATAGAGATTAAGTTAATTTTAGAAACGGATAATAATAATTGAGATTAATCAGTGTTAATTTATTAATTTTAATTGTACATGATAGTTTGCACCTTTAACCTCTTTATTGTTAGGATTATTATTAGAAGTAGAACAGGTCACCACGCACTGTTTAAATAATTGCCAATAAGGTGTATTAATGGACATATTTAATTGTATTATAATTAATAATACCTAATTACGGTTAATTAATTAGTGTGAATATAAATGCACCCGTGCAGCATCAATAGGATTGGAAGTGGGACTGTGCATTCTGTTGCAGTAACTTTACAAACACACAAAGGATGTGGAGCTGAATTAGAATAATTAGGGAACACTATAAGTATTCATAAATAATATTCTTCAATGTAATGTAAGGATCCTTGCAGGAAATAAATTTTATCTGCAGATGTACGTATGTATAAGAGCATAATAAATAAACACACTGAGGATTGATCAAAATTTCTATGTATAAAAGTAAGCCAATGTCCTAATAGGAGATTAATTATTGTCCAGAAGTCCATAGGAGAATTGTGATTCCTATAATATTCAACTTTCCTTCGATCCTCATTTTGCCTTCAACGTTTTCCACTCATTGTTATTTCCTTTACTGGGTTACCGTTACAGTTATACAGCATCTGTTGATATAAACCTTTGGAAAAATGAAATCATACGTAATATTTGTCGCTTCGTACTGTCTGTTGTCTTTGTTCCTAGAAACTGGTTCCCAAAGCGTTTTACGTGCTCCAGATTTAGTTCCAAAAAATCGGAGGATTCTAGAACACGTAGACGCTTCACGCTGTCTCACTGTATCTCAAGATTTTAAAATATTTTTGGACAAGTGCAGTTGGTAAGAAACAAATTTCTGAAATAATAAACCGATTCAAAATTTTCAGCTTTTTACAATTTTTTTTGTAACAGGGAAAAGGAAGAGCCATTGGAAGCGGAAGTGTTTGCTATTGTAAAGAGCAATCCCGGAGGTCATTTGTTTAAATGGTCATCAGGAGCAAAGTCTGATGGTATTGAAGGTTGTCTTTACGCTAAGCCTTCTGGGGAAGATACAGCAGAAGAAATAATCCTTGTTGAATGCGACCCTAAAAATGCTGATTTGAGTTGGACTTTTGAAAATATTGGAACTGCTAAATATTTGGTGAGACAATTTCCCGATGGCAAATGTCTTGTTCCAAAAAGTCAAGACGTAGGATCTTCTTTTGAGATGGTGGCTTGTGATGCTGAGGAATCTGGACAAGCATGGAGAATTTGTGAAAATCTTTCATACAGAAAGTGCGATATTTAAAAAGGAGAATTATTTGAACTTGAGGAACTTTTTGTCTGAAACTATTTTACTAACAAGGCTTCAAAATCTATTTTGTGTAATGTAAACTGCTGCAGTTTCTTGTAAACTTACCACAGTGAGTGCCCATACCATTTGTATATTATATTTTAAGGTAACCTTGAACTGTACTATTATAAAGTACAGATAAATAGACCGGTGAATAATCCCATTTATATTTCCGTAAACAATTCCGTGATTTAATAGCATTTTGTATTTTACAAATTATTTTAAATGAATAATCTATTAGGAAAGTATGTTGGAAACCCTGCGTCATTATTTTCTCATTCTTTAACTGTAATTGTTGTATTGTTACTTTGTGCTTCACTTTTTTGTTTGTATCATATGCTTCTTGAAGAGTACCAAATAAATGAGCAAATAAAAAAATAAATTCAAGTTCAAAAAGAGAAAATTGATTTGATTTATACCTTTTATATCGTTAAGACTCATAATTTACGTGCGGAGATCTTTACTGTTCACAATGAATTTTTATTTTCAAGTTTTCCTTGTGTTAAAAATCACATTTGCATTTTATTTCGTAATTAATAGTATGGTAGTATGCTACCCTACTACTGCATCATCTAGTAAACTGATTAAAACACTTACTCGTCAAGAAATAAAGGACGAACACAGCCAACTAGTATTTCATCGCAAGAATCGCTATAACGTAACAGATATGAAATATTGACAATAAATATATTTAATTGATTTTTCAATGTGGTTAATTGGATTGTGAGAAATTATAAGATGAGCAATTTCTTCATTAAGATTCTCTACATTTCATGTTCTAATAATATATATTCATAATTGCAGCATATTCCACTGGAAAATACTCGTGTAATTCATCTTGTTAATTTGAACTCTCCGAAACCAGAAGCGAAAACAAAAGTTGAGGAATTTCGTAATAAGATTCTACAGAAGACTAAACCTGTAAATTATCCGTACAAAAATGCTACATTAATGCTCAGAGTGATCTGATAGTTAAGATAATTATTCCACGCAAGGGCGTATCTATGTATGTGCTTGAGCCCCTCTCCACATTCCGGAATTTTTTCTCATTTGTGATCTGTAGGCACTCTCATTTGTGAATCATAGGTACGCCCTTGGTTCTGCAAGTGTTTATATAATGCAGTAATTATTTTTCAGATAATTGAAGACTGGGAGACAGTTAAGAGTTTGGAACTTGAGCTTTTAGCCTTTGGGTTTTATGCTACTTGCAATTGGGAAAATAAACTTCCACCTCCACTTGATAAGGACGAGCAATGCTCCGAAGCTGAATTAAAATATCTCATAGAGAATCATGAATCTCTGCTGTAAGCCTCTATTTCTTATTTATCACCTTAATAAAATTGGTTAACCGTTTTTATAAATTTCCCCAATACACTTGGCTATAAAACCATTACGACCATGCCAAGTAATTAAATCTCACTTAATAATGCAACGTCATCGTTTCATGTACTGTATGTAAGTAAGTTACAATGGAACATGTTATGGTGGATTCAGGGTTCAACCACCTCCTAATTAAAGGCTAATTAAACGGATCCTCTGCAGCATACTTCAAAATCATCTATGCAACTTACATTTCAAACAATTGAGGTATCCACAAGCTTATATATAATAATAATTATAAGTACTATACTATAAGTATATGTTACATTTTTGTCTTTGCTGTATTGTAGTTTTACATTTTTGTTTCTTGTAGGCAATCTCAATTTTACGGCAAAAAAGTATTAAAAATCATTAAATGTAAGTGTGGGTGTCAATTTATTTTATTTTTTATAGTCATTATTCATTACAAAGCTAAAGTGAGATATGATTAAAATGAGATATATATTAAATTAAAATGCTTTTAGAATAGTCTGCTATGAATTACAAAAATAAATTATAACAAAATAGGTTAGTAAAATAAATATTTTTTGCTCCTTGTCTTATGAAATTACCGAATGATAGGAAAAAATGGAATGCATTATGGAGTGCACTTGAGTTTTTGTTTCTGAGTGGACGATTAGAATGGTTGTCAATTTAACCACTATATATTATAACAGCATTTAACGTACAGACAAAAGACGACATCAATCAAAGTGTTTACAAGTACCTCGAACTTAGAACTGTGGTTGGAAACAAGTTTCACTTTCATCTGCACACATAATGAAAAACTTGATTCCCAGATTGTACAATAAAAGAATGAGAACGTGTACCTCTATAAAATAGACGCTGGTTGGTACTCATATTTTCATATAATGCTCAAATTTGTTCCATTTACCCAAAATCAATCAGAACACACTTTGGTGAGCAGAACACGAACGAAGATACGCCTGTTGGCAAACATTATGCAACTGCCCACCATATAACTTTGCTTTGCAGATTCAGAATCATATCATGAGATCAGACTAATATAAATTTGGTAAGTATATGATATACCATGAACAAATTAAACAATATTGTGTTGTATAAGTCTATTATCTACATGTGTCAATATAAGAATCACAATTTATGCCAACAAACAACCTATAGTCATTCACCCAAAATGAAAGGTGGGAAAAAAGACTGCTGAAATTCTTAACAATGTTCAGATAGTTATCTTCATCTAGAAGCTCATTTGAAGAATTACAAGCAATCCAACAACAAACGAATGGCAATAAAAGATGCTTTACTACTTTTATTGTTTTATCACTCCTTTTACAAATACCTACAACACCCGTTCACTTCATTTCAGCTTCACTTTTACAGAATTCTCACTTTTCGTGAATATATTTGTATATTACTATTACCTATATTACCTATATACTTATATTAATATTACCTATATAGCAGACACAAGTTTACATTTTTTGCGACTGTCATTAATCGTATCGTAGCCAAAATATCAGATCAGTGCAGTTCAATACCAAGAGCATTTACCGTAACCTACAAAATGAGTACGCAATCCCTATAACTATTTGAGACATAATTAATAAGGGTATACCAGTATATATTGGTAAAGTGATAATTATAATATGCCTATACTGTCTATGTACTCCTTTAATATAAGAAGGCACACATTAACATATGACTATTGTTTTACACAGTGCAGTGTGAATAAAATAGTAATATAATGAACTCTGCATGTTTTACATGGGTATTGCGAATCTCTGTTACATGGATTGATGTAATGTGGTAATATAACACGTACTTTTTCATCTCGTACAATGAAAACGTAAGTGAAAGTATCGAAGTAGGCAATACAGTACATAATATGAGTATACGCACACATCAGTAATATTAATTCACAGAGAGATACTGAGATAACACAGAACCATTTGGCACATTAGTACACTATAAGATTCCACTGTAATTGTAAGTTAAAGTTGATATTGCACATTAAATTGCTCTAGCACTGTATTCACCACACATGAATTATATGCAGACAAGTACAGCAGCAGTGTGCCCAGAGATGTTAAAAGCAACGGTTCAGTTCATATTGTTTTAGTGTGGTATAGCATTGTAGTAACTAATGCAATTTCCGGCCTTGGCATCCTTCTTCGTGTTTTTCTAGCAAGAAAATGCAACTCTTTTCTAATTTTTGTGTGCACGCATCTACCTTCAGCACACATCTACATCAATCTAAGTATTCCCCCATATCCATAATCATTTCAACTTTATATATGAAGCATTTCAACTTATTTGTCCCTAAAAGAACATTATACTTAATGTAATAGTATATAGTAGGAATGTTCAATTTGCTTGTTGCAGTTCGTTGTACCTATAAGTGATGTTTTTGTGTATGCAGTTATAGGCACGTTCATGATAAAGTTAGCTCCTGCTACTTACTGCACTGATATTATGCTTAAGCTCTGACTCTCCTGTGTAATGTGTCGGTGTACTGCATTGGAATTGTTTAAGCAAGTGTCCAGGCTCTATATGTACAAGGCAAAGGCTCACAAAGACAACGGGGTCTGTCCACATGGTTATTGTAAATGTTTCTTAGGCATGTTCTCGTATTATAATGCACAAATACCAATATCTATGTATTCCTTGAATGAAAATCATAATCCCACTGCTGTATCAGAAAGAGGTAAGTGGAATAGCAAGTGCTACAAATAGGTTGATCGTATATGTTGTGGAAGACGCATATCGAGAATATTTTCAACAACAATACTTGGAGGAACATTAAGGATCATTGTGCTTGGTGAATATTAGTGTTGAAGAGACTGAGAGTCCGGGATATTTATTTACATTGAGTAGCAGAGGTAGCTCTGACAATATTGGTTAAGCTCTCCTGGAGGAAACATCAAGTTATTACCAGCTCCGTTTTAGAAGCTCGTTGTTCTTCGTGTTCTTCGTCCTCATTTACTTCTACACAAAAATATTACATGGAGTGAACTACATTTCGGTTGCTCGCCAGCACTTTCCTTTTGTTCCATACACTCGTGCATTTAATTTTAATTTACTTTTACATAGTTTTACATGTTTTCATTGTTATTCGGTTATTGATTTACTTTGAGGTTTCAAAATGTTGAAATTTCCATCGCCCAAA
The DNA here is from genome assembly GCA_019776165.1 of Pogonognathellus flavescens. Classification (NCBI taxonomy): domain Eukaryota; kingdom Metazoa; phylum Arthropoda; class Collembola; order Entomobryomorpha; family Tomoceridae; genus Pogonognathellus; species Pogonognathellus flavescens. Next base: position 51,675 of record JABASD010000393.1, read on the forward strand.
GCCGTACTGTACACAATATGTGAATTTTTCGCTGGTATTATTTTTTCTGCCTTTGCCTGGCCTTTTATTTTATCTGTTTATATTTTAAATCAGTCTCTGCGGAGATTTGCGGGAATATGCTTGAGTTACGTGTACGGAGATAAATACACAGTGGCGGATGGAGAAGATTCTATATTCGGGACGAGAATCAAGAACAACTGCGGTTCTCTTATTGTAGGCTACGAAGTATTCGAAGGAGCAGGAAATATTGAAACGATCCGAGACAGATTCCACAAGTTGCTCACAGACACAAATGACAAATACGATCGGTTGACGCAGTCATTTGTGTCGAAATTCGGGTATTTCTGTTGGGAGAAGAAAAATCAGGTCGATTTAAATTTTCACATCCGAATTTTGGACGGGTGGGATCACGATGTTCAGAAAATGGTCATTTACGAAGAGGAACTTCATGAAATCATGGAAAGATTCTCAAGTACACCCATGAGTTCTGACAGACCTCAATGGGAAATTCTCATGGTCCCGAATTACCAAATGAAACACACTCCAGTTGACCAAGAAGAACATAAACAAACCTACGCCCTCATCTTCAGATTGCATCACAGTTACTGCGATGGAATTTCATTTTTAATTATGACCAACAACTATTTAGCCGATAAAAAGGGAACTCTCCCCATTGACCCTACAAAAAAGATTCCTGTTCCATTGTGGGTGGACATTTATATGAATATAAAGCTTTTTGTCCTCGGGCCCATGTACTTTGTTATGAATATGGCTAGTTTTATTTTCCTTGATATGACCGAGTACAAAGTTCCTTACTATTCAGAAAGAAAATTATACGGGAGAAGTCCTTTGTTGAAAATGGATTCTTTGAAACAACTCCGGATAAAAAGTGGAGCGTCCATGACAGCCATTTTAATGAGCTGTACCTACGCTGCATTATATCGGGCACATCTGAAAGTATTCAAAGGCAGAAAAGTGCCAGACTATTTCATCAACGGAAACGTAACCGCCATGTTGCCTTATGTGGATGACAAACTTTGCAATCGTTTCACATTGTTCCCTTTGACTGCTCCTTTCAAAGAAATGGATCCGAAAGAGAGACTGGAGAAAATGGTGGAGGTGAACAAGAAAAACCTCTGGAGTCCAGACCCTACTTTTGATTTTTACGTTCAACGGGGACTGGGAAGTTTACCTGCCTTCATGCATCGCATTTTATTCGGATTATCAGGATCTCCACTCATGCTGAGTAATGTTCCCGGGTATAATACACATTTGGAAATCTTCGGATCCAAAATGATCGATGTAGCTGCATGGCTTCCACTTGTCAGCACAACAGGTAAATTTAACTTTCATTAATTTCTTTATTTCATTTAAGTATCTAATTTAAATATTATTTACATACATAAAAAGATTTACTAACCAATTATTAATCCATAGTTATTAGTAATAGGAATCTGACCGAACATTCCTCCAACAACAAAGAGTAACTCAATATCATGCAGGAATAATTATTATCGTGTCATTACATTTTCGTACCACGTGTGTGTACGTGTTTCCAATATTGATATGTTTAGTGTTTTTTGTGTCGTGCTAAAATGCCAAGATGAAAAACTGGTTTGGATTTTTAGCTCAGACTATTTGTCAATATGAATGGGATTTGCTATACAAGTGATAAAGTTCAGCTAGCGATAGCATTCAACAAGTTCTAGGTCCATTTCATAATTTAACATTCAATTTACAAGTTTACATTAACGTGACCTGACATTCAATAATGAAACATTTCGCAAATATTTCTACACGTGCATTTTCACGTGTAGGTAGCAGTCAAAGTCAATGATGATATGATAAACCCTTTCAGTCTGCCCTTTAAGTGCAAATGGGTTGACTTACAGCAATCTATACTTTAGCCGTGCAATATGCAATCCTCTTGCACTACGTTCTGTATACAACGTGGGACAGTCATCCACAGCCACAGAGCTACATATACCTTAATGAGCGGTTTACTAATAATATTTTCTGTTGCATAACAAGAAACATTCTCTATAGTAGTTCACGTCTAGTGGTTACTCTTGTGGCTTCTTATTCAGTGTTGCAAAATCCACCTCCACGATCACTAGACCAATTCTAGTCCATTTCATTCTAATTTCTAGATCAATTTAATCTTCAATCCAGAAAAACTACTTTCATTTTCAATACTTATCCCTATTATTCAGATTTATGGCTTGTACTGCAGCAATTCATACACTATATGGTCCTTTTTTTGGCTTCTTAACTTGTATCCAGAGTTTAATAACATTGCGACATAATTTTTGACATTGTGACATAATTATTTATGCGTAAATATAATATCAGTGTCACTAGTGTACCAGTACCTATAGCATGTCCAATTAAATGTGGAATACCTACTTAATAGCTCGTAGTTGTAAAGGAAATTGGGACGACAATAATATTTGCTATCATTTTGTTTTTAATTGTGGCTAACCTATTTAAAGTATAATGACCAATCAAGCAATTATTGTCGTGTTTCAATTGGTGAAACCTTTCTATTTCAGGATATTGTAAGCTCATAAATAACATACATTGTACTGACAACAAGTTTAAAAATAATTCTTTCATTCAGTCATTTTATTATTATTTACTATAGAACTATTTAGTGTTTAAGATATTGGGTATAAAATATGATAGTTCAAGACGAGACAAATGGGACTCTCCTGAAATGATGAAATGCGTATAGCATTCAACTTGTGGATTAAGAATTACTCAACCGTGGAGGTTGTTGGCACTGTGGCACTGGATCACTTTGCTTGTCTCAATTCTTAAAGTGTATTATTAATTTCCATTATATGCATAATGGGTATAGCACGTTTATCTACAACGTTATAACGTTAACATTCAGCTTGACTGTTAAGAACATAAAAGAGGCAGTGTGATGTGTAATTCATGTAAGCAAGTACATACCAAACAATTTTCTGCACAAGTACCTATCACTTTATCTGTCTATATCTATACACTAAGCCTGTACGGCTATATAAACCATCTGTATATACGACTATAGTTAATAACATTTCTTTAATGGTTAATGAGATTACCTAAATGATCATAAGTACATTTTACTCTCGAGACTGAATAGCTTTGTTATAAAAAATGTGCTCTATATATATTTGCAACACAATATAGCACATGAATCATTATAGTAGAAGCCATGATACAAATACTCAAATTACTATACCATTACTTATATCAGTGGAATAATATTCTCAAGCAAATGTATAATCTATGTACATTGTACAAGAATCATGTTACTATCTACAGTCTATAGTCTATACTATTCTGAGTATTCAGTAAAATGACACGTACATTTGCTCTTATGTTTATTATTATTTCTGTTTTCTGGTGGTATATAAAATAGCCATGCTTGGTTAAGAGCCCCTGAAATGAAAGATTGTTTGACTCAACCAAACTACGTAATGTGGAGTAGAACATGATCCATTACTCACCCGAACGATGTTCTATTGCCACAGTTGCACTTGGCCTTCACAATTTTTAGTCGAGAGCTGCATTGCTAACTAGCAATAAAAATGATATCACTTGAGTAGTGCTATATTTTGTTTCATGACTGTATGGAGATGATAGATAAAAATTCAGAAATGCTTAAATTATTTACATTTAGATTTTAAGCTGAAAAAATAGGATAGGGAAGAGAATTTCTTATTTAATAATAGGCTCGATTCGATCCAAGTTTGTAGACTTAATTGAAGAAGCGTAATATAATTGTACAGGATGTATTTACATTGACTGTTGGGCTTTAAGTGTAGGAAGCTACTATATAGCAATAAGAGAGGCAGGTTACAAGAGTCACACTTTATTGTAATTGTACTGCAGTGACAAAAAAGATGAGTGTTTGATTACAAGATAGGAAGTGTTGAGGAAGAAAACTAAACAGGCTACAAAAAAGTTTAAATTGTACATTACCTACCACACGTATACATTATGTACAAAGTAAAAAAGTATTTATCAGAACAAATTACTACATTTATTCCTTTGCGAGTTTTTGTATAGGAAAAGAAAAGCGGAACATAAACATTCGTTTATTTTACAAACAATAAGTACATCAGTTGATGCATGCGTAGTATATGACATATGGGTGCCTAGATATGACTAACATTCTAACTAGCCATTTACCATAGAGAATGTGGATGATGAAGGTGTGTCTTCTGTTTTGATCTAATAAAAATGTTGAATTTTTGTGATGCTCTATACAAACACAGGAGTTGGAATCGCCACTCAAAGTTACTGTGGGACGATGAGACTGTGTGGAATTGTTGACTCGCACGTATTCAGCCGTAAATGCGACCTTCAAGATTTGCTTGATGACATTGTCCATGAAATACACATCTTGGCAGAAATATACCACGTCTCAGATGTTCCTGTTGTTGGCACTACGCTTGTGTCTGCCACTGATGTGAACAACAACCACACGGATATGCTGTGTAGAAACAACCACAACAATTATGAAAAACAGTCTGAACCAATTCAGTTCGCAAACGGAAGAACTGCTGCTGACGATGAGAATAATGCTGCAAGTGTTCACAGTGCAGAAGAGGACGGGGGAAATGTTTTGAGAAGTAGTCAAGCAAATGCTGAAAAAATTATTGATAAGGACATTAACAGCGTGAATGAAGATATCAGAAGACGACTTGTCGGAAAGTCCATCCAATAGTTAACTCTCAATGCTTATACGTAAAATACAAAACTTATTTATTTATGGTATGTAAATAGTAGAGCAACCTTACTATTATTTTACTACTAATATAACATGCATAGGTATTTAGGTGTATTTTGTATTTGTGTATAAATATGTACAACGTGTTTATTGTCAAATATGTGACTTATAGTTGTCTGTCTATGTGAAAACAAAATAAGTACGAGGGTAATTCGTTGCACTTCAAATGTACAAAATCAATTCCTAATATACGCATAGATAGTTAACTGGGCACAACTGTGATGGCAATAATATGTGTAGGTAACGCTAGTGTCATATTCGAATTTTTAACTGAAGATTGCAGTCGTCCGTGTAGTAAAAAGAGTTATACATTCCATGCCATCAATCCACAGCAGCAGAATGCTTCTCAAACAGATATTTCCATTTTTGCCATGTTGTTATAGACAGAAATTGACTTCATATTTCTAGTATTATGTTATTATTACTACTACTATATGCATTAAGCTTAACCGTGTGTGCTATATACATGCATACTTCAAAATCTTAAAGATTTCCATGATTTTATATTTATTTGAAAGTACTTGCGTTACATAGGGCAGATAATTACTACTGCTTAAAAATATAGGTACTGGATATTTTGTGTATTTAATTGACTGAATGTTTTTTAAAAGCAATACGGATGTGAGAGTGAAAAAACTAAAGTAAATATTGTTAACCAGCATGGAAATCTTTTTACAAGATTTGTGGTTTAGTTTTTATTAGACAATTTGTAAATACTGTAAACATGGGAAAGATTTTCTACCTTAGGCAGTACTATACTACTACCCCTATATGTAAGTTGTATGGAAATTTTTTGATTAATACATGTTTATCGGAAGTAACGACGTCAAAAGTTATACCTACTCGAAATTACAATGAATGTTTTTATGGTCATTGTTGTCTTTCATGTAATTAATGGCAAAACAATTTTTTGTTTGTTCCACCAATAGATATAAATATATTACCAGCAGGTGATCTTCCTGAAGAACTGGAAAAGATTGTAATTGTGACTATACCTATAATTGTGACAGTTTTGTTGTTGTATGTTGAAATGGAAGGTATGAGGCATAGATTTTTACATTTGTCTCATCACGGTTAAACGACTATTTATTAGCTCAACACTATAATGTATCTCTGCCTGCGTATTTACGTAAAAACTGTGTATATAACATTTATCTTCAATGCTAAGTGTTTTTATAAAGTAACTGCGTAGGCCACTCTTCTCTTCTTCTGTGGTTCCCTTTTTTCCTCTGTACATTACATGCAGTCTAATGATATAATGAGGATAGATTTTATTAAATATTTTGATGTACCTTTATTATTTACGTATGGATGGATTCATCATTTTATTGTCCATTCTGTCCACCTAAATAAATCTTTAACAGAATCTGAATTTGAGTTGAGTAATTATTCGTTCTTACAATTAACACAAATAAATAATTTGTATGCGTGTCTTAGCAGTTAGCACTTAACTATTAAGTTAGCACGCTATACGTTTTTGTTCATTATGATCATCTATCTCATCAGTTACAGCAATTATGAAATAATGATTTTTAATTACGACCTGGAGTGAAATCTGAAACACAAGCGGAAGGAGCCTGATTTATTGCCTTTGAAGTAATTACTGCAAAAAATTTACCTCCATTTTCTAATCTTACGGATATTTAACGTGAAGAGATTTTCTTTCAGTTTACATGTAATTTGTATTTATAATTTATCCAGTTAAATAATGTCGATTCGTGACTACTTTTCGCATAATTATTCATAGTTGAAAATCAACATTTACAAAGGCATTATTTTTTCGTATTCCTCCGAAGAATGAAACGTTTGTCTAATACTGGTAAAATATTCCTATATTATTTACAAAAAATGAAGGTTGGTGGTGGGAATAATAAACTACTTGACACCATTACTGCCATTATACCATTATAATAATTATACGCTGCATTTATTAAAGGAAATAGTATAATTTTTTATTCTACATAGGAATATTTGTTTTTCATGAGATTACATGCTGTAGAATGGAAACATAAAACATGTCTGAAGGATCTGCATATTTCAATAGAATTAATTAATTAATTTAATATTCACAAGTGCATTTACAAGGGCGTCTTGGTTCTTGCTGTTGAGAATACGCTGGAGCAGATTGTGATTGGGAGCCAGTATTACTGCTTCCAGATCCTGGATAAGCTCCCTTGCTGGGTTGTTGCGATTGCGACCCATAATTGCTCCCAGATCCTGGATAAGCTCCCTTGCTAGGTTGTTGCGATTGCGACCCATAATTGCTCCCAGATTCTGGATAAGCTCCCTTGCTGGGTTGTTGTGATTGGGAGCCATGGTTGCTTCCGGATCCTGGATAAGCTCCCTTGATGCTTCCGTAGTTATTTGGTGCACCACCACTTCCTGAAGTTCCTCTGTTGTTGTTGTAATTATTATTGTTATTGTAGGATCCTGCATTTCCACCACCACCACTGTAAGCGCCTTGTGAGTCTCCGTAGTTTTGTTGCTGCTGCTGACTTTGATTTGGACTTGGTTCATCTGTGTCATTTGGACCTGTTCCTCTGTAAACGTTGCCTCCCAAGTCTTTATTCTCGCAGTTTTTCGGGAAGGACGCTCCATTGGCAACATTTCCTCCTAATTCATTGTCACATCCAGTGATGAAAAGTCCATGATTCGCAACATTATTTTTAACGCTGTACATATTTCCTTTCAAGTCGAAGCGTCCGTTGCAAACATTTCCTTCCAAAGTGCCACAGCAAGTATTTTCCTTGATGACCAATGAAGGAGCTTGGATGTTGATCGAGTTGTATTTTAGTGTCGATGCATTTCCTTCAATAATCATTCCACCGCCCGCTTCCGAGATGACACAACTTAGAATTTTATTTTCATCACCTTTCACAACAATTCCCCGACCAATGCCCTGAAGAACAATTGATTCCAAAGAATTGTCGTTTCCTTCAACAAGAATTCCGATTTTAGGTCCGGTGATCTTCAAACTCTTTACAATCCAATGGCTTCCTTTGATTGTGAGTCCTGCTGCTCCTTCACTCATTATCGTTGAATTCACGTCTCCTGTGATTGTAATTGGAACATCCGGATCCGAATCTTTGTTTATCTTGAAATCGCCCACGTAAACCATGGGACGCAGTTGAATCGTATCCCCAGGGGAAGCCCGGTCAAGAGCACTTTGGAACTCAGCCGGAGATGCGGGTTTAATTATTTCGGAGTGACATGACTCAATAATTCCCAGCAGCAACAGTGGAGCTAGTAATACAGCTACAATCTTCATTATATTCGCTTTTTCTGCAAAAATTAAAATATTATCGTGTAATTCGGATTCGGAGCGGAGGATGAAATACGTTTGTGTTCAAAAATGAGTATGAAATAAAAGTTACACTACGAAATGATTAAACTTCAAAAAACTTGGGATGTAAATGAAATGTATTTATTTTCAGATAATTTCACTTACAACTTGTGGACTGGATGTGAGAGAGAATGTGTTGGAATGATATCCAGCGAGATACTAATTGTGAGACTGGAGTTTTGCATCTACTTTAATATGTTTCTTTAATTGCGAAATAAATAGCATATTTATACGTGCCTGTCGTACTAAAATTACAAGAATGACAGAAAAAACGAGTGAAAAACATACTTTGTCCATTAGCATTCATAATTTCAAGGAAACAAGATGTGTGATCATACCTTTAATCTGTGTTGTATGTTTTGCCATAATACTACGATCATATACAAAATGATGGTTAAGAAGGTACACGGAAAATTAGGGACCAAATCGAGTTAAACAGAAACGAAGCATGCAGTCAGTGCAGTCCGTTCAGTGGTTGTACCTACTGCAGTTTTTTCCCTTTAGAATTTAATGACTTGGGATGAGTTTGTCGAATATTTTGTCGGATGTGACAGAAAACAGCATCTTGAATGTTTCTCTTAAGGCATTTTATTCTTATCTTGCGTCGTGTCTCATTTAAATCAAGGTCTGCGACAACACGATTGTTTTCTACAACAACGCAATGAAACATTTTTACTCTTTAACTTACCATAAAAGAAATCATGCAACACACTCGGAACCATTTGTCTTATGTATCGCCTGAGTCGTGTAGTGTCTAATGGTCATTTGTAAACCTAAACCAAATCTATTACATGTTTCGCTATGTATTAATTTTTATGTTTGCAGTAGGTAGTGGAGAGTTGAGTGTAAAAATGCTAAAATATGCAGAAGAAAGTTTTTACGAGTGCTTTGCTTGGGATTTTATTGAACATTCATATACGTGCCATTAAGTATATAGAATGAAGCAATTTAATAAAAATCTCATAAGTAATTCTCAAAATGAAGTTTTGAATTTATCCGACCTAGTTCTTAATTTTGTTTCAATTTTTGTTCATTGTAATAAATAAACCAACTCTGATTGATAAAACACGAATATTTTATATCCCTGCAAGGTGTATCTACATAATATGGGCTCACCGGATTTTAGCTCCCTCAAATTCTACAAAACTCATTTTTAACTCTGAGTCCCCCATTTTAGAATCCTGGATACGCCTTGTTTTACTATTACATAAACATTATAATAATGCACACTGTAACCGAAAATCATCAATGATACAACACACAAATAAATCTGGAAGTGGGGAACTATTCAGTAGTGTGTTAAGATTTAAAGAGCATCTGCTTGCAGCATAACAATTTGAATGGTGAACATGAAATTGATGAGATGAAGTACGAATTCTCTAGTAATAAAAAACATGTGAAGTGCATGTATTCGAACAGGCTGCAACAACAGCATCCTTTCCAATCGCTCCACCTTAAAATAAACCAATTTTTTCAGATAAAACATGGCAGATAAAATTCTCGCAGAAATAATTCATTTCTATTTTGTTCTGTATTTATTACATCTTGATTGTATTCCTCCCGAGGACACTTTTGCAAACAAAAAGAAATTTTGTGTGCTGACACATTCACGTTTGAGGCAAAGTAGGTTAGAAGACACACGCGAATCGTAAACTGGAAAAATGACAATAGAATGTAGACAGTAAGAACTTCACTCGGTTCCACGGAAGCAGAGCCTTTGATCCACCAATTCAACTACTCAAATAAAGCAACAAATTTTCCACTGGTTAGAAAATGTTAGAAACAACAAATTAAACGAATTTACATAGTAATAATATAAGATTTTCCCCTGTTAAAATTGCATTTATAAATTCTGTTTGTTGTAGTATATTATGCAATTCAATAATACCTGAAAGCAAATAGAGTGAATACTTGTAAAATAAGATACAAAGATCAACGGTGACAGGAAATCGTTTATGAGATCTTTCAGGTAACACACAGTGAGAAAATCTGACCGCACTTGACTCCATGGAAAGATTCCTATGTCTATTGCAAATTCAGCTTGAAAATAATTTTTATAAAATCTCCGAAATTTTTAGTGTGTTGATTCGATTCTTACCCCATTTGCCGAAAGAACCCGTCATCTTACAATTAGTTGGTTTGGCTGATATTGTAGAAAGGTAAGTTGACAATTGAATTTCTATTTGATTGTTAAGTGCTATAAATTTGTAAGACAGGGCTCTACAAAAGACCATCGCTAAAACATCCATGTAATGCCACGTGTAATTGCTGAGCTTGTGACAGATGTAAGTAAATGCAGCTATTGCCGGATTGTAAGGGATTAGTTCATCCAGAATTCCGAAATTGGACGTGTATGTAGCCTCTAAAATGTTTTTGGAATGACGGATTGCGGACTGATTAAACTTCAATGCTTAAGAATCATAATTACAAAACATTTAATCACAATTTGTTGTAACTATTTATATTTAATACGATCATAAAATATATCTTATAAGGAATAAGCAAAAAAGAAGAAAGCAGAATAACCAAATTTGCAATAATTATAATGTCGAGAAAAAATGATAAAGAACGCAACATGTAAAAATTGTAACTTTTATGGTCAAGGGAATTTTTTTTAAATGAAAGTGATGGAGCTAAAGCTAAAGCATGTAGAATTAAATATTAAGAGAGTATAATTTACCGTTTATTTGGTAGTGACTTGCCATTACACTGGAATCAAAGAGCAGGTTTTCAGAAATAGCCCCAGCCATTATAAAAATGGTAAGTATATTGACATGGAGGAGGAGATGACGATCTCTTTCCTTAAATACTAACTTCTTTGTGTGGCTTTTCCATTTTGTCATAAGAAATTTTACAGTCTTACGATGAGAGATCATATAGATGTAGCTAATAATTTTATAATTCACAAATAGTCATATCAAGTTTTAAAACCACCATTTATGTAAATGTGCAACATAAATATAATTAACGTATTATGTGGCACTACTAACTACAAGTAAAAGAATTACCGAACTTACAAAAAGGACACAGTAAGAAAAAACAAAGGTTCTTGTAAAAATCCCATGCAACCAGCAACATTTTGTGGAGGATAATATTTGAGTCCTTCATAGCTAATGAGAATACAGCTTGCCAAACTTATAAATAAAACTGTTAGTGGGACAATTAATGAAATGATTTGCTTCACCCTGAAAGAATTTATTTTTAATAATTATTATGCAATGCAAAAGTATTAATTGATGTTAAAAATTTGAATAAGACACAAAATGGATTTTGTACCTGTACTGATAGGTAGAACTATTTTCAGTTACATCAAAAATGGGCAAAAGCCCGAGAAATTTTCCTATGAAGACAATTGCTTTAAAAGCAGATCCAAGCTCATCATCACCAGCAAAAATCAACATAATTTAAATTCTGAAAAGTTGAAAGATTCTTTAAAATTCAGAGCAATTCCTTTGGAAGAGCCGACTTTAAGTGGTGTTAAACCTGAAAGTGACCATGTTTGTCAGACTTGGATGGAATGAAACAAGACATGCATTAGAATTATAAAATTATTTTTATTATTTACTTTCACTGTTGACATTTGTCATATTGCAGTTCTTTTAACAGTATACAATTTTTTTAATAGAAAAATGAGTTCACATACCGGCTTCACAGATGACTGAGATGAATGACTGTCAATTTTCAATATCTTTCATTGTAATGAACACATATTGTTATACGCAGGGGAGTATCTAAGACACGCCGGGGTGGAAAACTGGAAAAACCGAGAACCGGAGATTCCGGAAAAAAGGGATTATTTAACAAAAATTTGTAATCGAAGGTTATAAATTTGCTCATTTTTACCTCTCAACCCCCATGTTAAAATCCTAGATACACTCTTGTTCTATACAGATGAGTAAACATAATATAATGCTATTGGAATTAATACAGAAGAATTATCTACAAAAAGTTTACAGAAGTAATTTCTAAATTAAATATTAACAAGTACTCAGAATTGCACTTTACATGTAGGGATAATCCGCAAATGTATAATATTAATTTACTAATGGACTCTGAAATTATTCTTTCTGTAGAATTAATTTGCTGCCGAAGACCTCACAATAACCCCATTTTGTGACCCTGAATCCAGGTGCCTCTACCAGATTTTAATTTTAGATAAGCCGCTGGGGCCATCAAATCACCAGCTGAAACTCCCGGTACATTCCATCAATTCTATTCCATGAAAATGTACATTTTGTTTATTTAAAATTAATAAAACTGTGTAGATTGAAGAATGTATATCTATCTCCTTGAAATATTTTACTGCAATAATTACAACAAATAACACACAATTGATTTTTACAGATAATAAATAAATAACTTATTATGATTAGTGTTAATTCTAAAGTAAATATTTGCAAATTTGTAGTATGAAATTTGGACCATAAACAATAAAATACATTTTTATCCGAATGTTGAATATCCCCAGTCCATTGCAGTGTAATGTACACAATGAAGAGGACAATCATGGAAATAATTACAAATGCTCACTATTTCTGGATACAGCACAGACTAAACAAGAAATCCGAGGTGTAAAGTCTAATAAATTCCATTCATAATAAATATTTGGTTTCATTTCACCATAAAAACATTCACAATAAAAGTAAAATTCGGTTCATTGTTCATTTACATTCTAAATTGTAAATTGCGATAAATAAAGTAGAGAGATATTTTTAAGACTAGCTACAAGGAACTATGTGTGTGAAATCTTAATTATAATTAAATACTAAATAAATAGGTAAATATGATGAGCCATAGCATGTATAAGCTTATATCCTATACTACACATACAGTAAAATGTAAGCGAGCTAGCACTAAAGTTTGCACTTAGGTATGTTGCAAAGGCACGTGGCTATAAAGCCATAGGGCTGCTACAGAGATCAAATCGTATAGAGATGCTTTCTTAACAATTTTTTGGTGCAATATTTCTCTCTGCAAAATCTGGAAACTGCATGTTGTGTGAATAAATGAAATGATTTAATCAATCTTAATTAATTTGTTGTTGCTGCTAAAAAATTACCCCCACTAACGGCTGAGTAAAATCACAGACGAATTTAAGCCAATTCAAACAAGTTAAAAAGGGAACTCGGTGACTTTGAAAAATTCTTAGCTATTCTAAGTAAGTTCATTCTAAATCATTTCCTTAATGCTACTTACTACATATTTAAGCATACTCTTCTAAATACCACTAAACTGCATAAATCTTCCAGTTATAAAGCAGTTTAGTTTATTTTATTTTTATATGTAAATGAACTATGTAAGTAAATATTAAAAGCTATTTATACACAAATTGGAGTAGTAGAAACATTTCACAGAATTGCTAACAAAATTTTCTTTTTCCTTTGCAGTTATTTGCTCCATATAGCTTGGAATTGAAAATCAGCTGTGGCGGTAGCTTCCTCGTATTGGGATTATTCTGTATACTGTATACAATTCACTGTGCAATAATATTACGGAGTGTCTTAACCTTCACCTTAACTTATAAATATAAACTCACTTCTTGTTAAACCAGTACAACTCTGAGTTTGAGCTTTACTCCGGCCTTCAGACATCCGAAAGATCAAACTGATATTATCACAACTTCTAAAAGATAATTAGAATTGAAAGAATTATTTACCCTCCATCAGTTCGTTTACAAATACAAACACCTAAGAAATGTCCTCATTAAATTTCATAAAAGACGATCAAGGTAAAGTGAAAATAATTTTGTATTGTATGTCATCTCATTTTCATTGTCTTAATAAAAAACATAATTAACTGTTAAAACTGTTATGTTTGTTGTAATTAGGAGCTAGTTTCATTCCCTCGAGCCAAAGACCAGACGGTACATGGAGAAAACCAATCCGAGTAAAAGATGGTTATGTTCCACAGGAAGAGCAGCCTTTGTATGTGAGTAAAGGCAAACAAAGCACACAGACAAGATCAGATTATCCTGTTGGTTTATCTTCGGCGGATGTGGATGGCTATTCTGTGCGGTCATCAGGAGGAAGCAAACTTCTATCGGGTTATTTCGAAGTTGGGAACTACACACCGGCAACTGTTATTCCTGGTCTTAATTTTGTAAATAGTGAAGAACCGGAAAAGGTGGTTACAAAAAGTAAATCGAAAAAAAGTAAAAAGAAAAGCTCATCAGAATCTGAAGACGTCCGTAAAAATAATCAATTAGAAAGCGGCCAAGCAAAAAAGACAGGTCCAAAATCTTCCGATGCAGTAGCTGGTGATAATAGTCTGCAAACAGACCCTGCTAAAAGACTTCGCAACTTAAAAAAGAGGCTAAAGGATATTGAGTCTTTAGAAAAACGTATTTCATCCGGAGAATTGAGTAATCCTGAAAAGGAACAAGTGGGTTACTTTCTGCACTTATTCATTCTTTTTTTCGTACATTATTTATTTTTCACAGTATTAAATGTTTCTGCAGGAAATAACTCTATTTGTCCTCTTATTACTTCTATAGCTGGAGAAAATCAATAGAAAAGACGATGTACTGGATGAAATTGAAGATCTCGAAAGGGTCATTGAATCACTGAGTCTTTCATGATACTTATTACAATAAATATCATACGAGCTAATTCTCTGCCCGCCTTCTACTTCTATTTCTTAGAAATAAAACCCAGGCTAATGTAACGGGCAATTCGAATGAATCATGATTTTATTTTGTTCTTAATTCTCAATAATAATAACAAGGTTTACAATTACAATTTGCATGTACAATTCCATAGATTCCTTTTATTTATAAGTAACCCTGTTAAGATATTATAGACAACCTAGATGCATGATATTATTTTACGGATTAAAAGGAATGTACATAAACTAAAATGTAATTACACAACAAAGGCTAATGCTATTTCATTCAATAGCTCAGATCACATCGACGTAGCCTTTACAAAATGACACACGCAACTGTCTCAAAACTACTTATAAAGGACGCAGTTTGCAGATGTAAAATTGACACTGACAAAATTATGTCCGGTATGTAGAAAATGTAAATGAAACTTAAAATCTGCTTTTGGTTTTACTTCCAAATTTTAATACAGATCATTTTTAATGTGCGGAATTTTTATATAATTTTTATTGCAGTGTGTGTGAATCATTTAGTGGACATTAGTTTTACACTAGTTTACTAAACATTAAGGAAACAGTCAATATGATGATTGTGTGCATGTTAAGAAAATATTGTACATTCTCTTCAGCAAAATAGTAAAATCAACGATCTCCAGCCAAATCTGTTTCAAAAATCAGGAGAATTTTTAAGTGAAAAATAAATGACAAGATTAATTGTTAATAATAAAAGTAATACTATCACAAATCATACAAAATAATATATAAAATAAAATAATACTTCACTGCAAATGCAAGAATGCCTTTGTTAAGATGAACATGTGAACGTGATGGAATTTCTATCCTCCGTTGATCTTCATTGATACTTTAAGAATGTTAAGAATAATACCTAACTCGATACCCGCAAATCAAGATGTTGATTGCAAATTGTTAAAACTTATGTACATAAAATAATTGTATACAATGCCTAATAAATACGTAGGGATGTATAGGATGTACCAATTGTAAGATATACAAAATTACCATCATGATTAGTTTATTAGTTAACAAATTCTATAAGTTAACGATCAGTTTACTGTAAATGTTGATTTAGTTGCAAACGTCAAGTCAGACCGTTTGTTACTTCAAGAAATAATAAAAGTTAAACTGGTTGTGAATCGTTAATAAATGTCCATTTCTTGCGATTTAATACTGGTGTAGTTAATATTACCTACTAAGTATAATAATATGCATATTTGTTACAAAATAAATACATGCTAAAATCATCCAGTGTTTCTAATGCGTCATATTATGTACACCATTTTAATCTTTTAGTACTCCTATCAGTAAACCAGTACTTTTCATTTACAGTTTATTCTTTGCCCAATTCATGCATTATGTTCGGTCTGCTACATTGTATAAAGTGTCCATGTGTTAAAAATGAAAGAAATATACGCTTAAAGAATACAAAACTGTATTAATACTAACTAAGAGATAATAATATCATACCTAATATGAAGTGTGTAGTAATGCGTGTTAGGATCAATAATAAACTATATAGCTGTATAGTGTTAGTGTTGCATTGCAATGCAACTGGCACGAATTCAACAAAACTAAATAAGCTTGACAAAAACGCGAGACAAGTAAAAAGCACGAGGATATTCCAACTATTGATGCTTACTCTTCTTTTACAACTACAGTACGTAGCGTATGCGTATATATCCAGTCTACCCCATAATATTACATTGCAAAGGAAATTCATCAAAGAAAAAATTACTTAGAAACTTGCCAATGCAATATTTTACCGTAAAAAATTAATGGTATTACTTTTGTCCACTCTGTCTATATATATGTATCTATCATTTTATTTTACGCGACTGCCTTACAGATTTCATGAACCTATTGCCAAAATTCATGATTACCAGCATCTCAATTATCAAAGGAGGTATAGATTTATAAACTAAGAGAATGGACTAATTGAAGAGACACCTGTGCGACTTTATAACTTAGACAAAACAGAATTTGGTGTAAAGAATGATATTGTGGATACGATTTAAGTATAGGTGCTATTAGGTGGAAAGTGGTGTGTATCGAGTGTAGGTGATGGAATGCGTAAGTGGCCTGCAAGGAAAGATTGAGCACAAAAATGTATAAATGATACCGTCAGGGAACACCGTTATGTAGAATCCCGTGTCTAAAGAGTGTAATGCCTTCTTAAATCTAAATTGAAGTGTGTACTAAGCCGAATGCCTAATATAATACCTTTTTGCATGAAGATGGTTTGTAGTAAGTCATGAAGTGTTTTTAAGACTCCTACTCACTCACTAACTACTCTCACCTCTTTCTTTAATATTCCACTCCACCAATACTTCTACTTATATACTCCTATGATGAATGAAGAGTCACATCGCATATAGAGAAGTAGAAGTTATTTAGCAAACGATTGGAATCAGTTTGAACTGACTTTTTGTGTGTATTTCTATGCGTGTTACAGTAAAATATAATAAACAGAGATGTTACACAGTAACAATGTTCGCTGTGTCTGTAGAAGAACTTGTACTGTTACACATTTGTAAATATACTGCCATACATACCTGTTCAGTCAGTGTAGAGTAGAGTATAGCTTAAAGCTATGATATGTTGTATAGGTGTGGTATGTTATATTCTTATATAGATAGTATATAGGTTATGGTTGTATATTAGCAGACTCTGTTAATAAATGTTCTACTAATAATAAGATGAGCATTTTCATTGCCTTTGCCTCGCAGAGAAGAAGCCAGCCAGGTGAATCAACTTGAAACGCATTCAACTTCCCCTGTGTGTTGTGTCTTTGCCTTTCTTTTATACTTACAGCCATATGCGTGCTTGCACTTGCATGTAATATACAGATATAAACACAGAAGTACAGTCAAGTGTACCCCTTTGCATGAAACGATGCACTAACTTGTGTTTTTGACTTGTAAAGTTAAAACTCAAGTTGAGAACACTTTGCAAAATAGTTTAGCTCTTGTAAATGTTGTTGCTCTTACATGTTTTTGTATTTATAATGTAACTGAATTTTTTTCTGAGCATTTCGGCATCGCACCACACTCACTTGACTGTGAGAGTCACGAAAGTGCACCACCACAATCACAATGTCTCCCTTGCATTTCTAAATACGACAATACTAATTACATTTTCAAGAATTTTTTGACATTGCTACACAAATATGCTGTTTCGCAGTTGTTGACCATCAGAGCAGCACAGGACATTCTCAAGACTCAAAAGCAAACTAAAAAGCAGCAGGATTGTGAACGTCAACACCAAAACACATATGGTATGGATCGATTTTTCTCTTCTCTATTATATTTGCACATTTGCCACAGGTTTTATCTCAGTCACACCAAACTACTTTTACATGCAACCTTTTTGTTTCTGGAATATTTTTCTCTTTGTAGAATTTTACTTCAAATTTAAATGTAAAATTATAATTACTACTCTGTTGCATTTAAAAATTAATACATAGTAGGTACACCTTATATCTTATGATATTCGTATGAAGTGTGTAATTATTTCATACTTTATTAAACGTTTGAGGTAAAATATTGCAATGCAATTGTGAAAAATAAGGCAATAATATGAAAACAATTTTCATGTGCTTCCTCGCACTGTGAGTCTTCAGTTATGTAGGTATAAAATATATTACTGTAAAATGTAGACGGATTTGCATTGCATGCATAATTCATAAAAAGTAGCATGAAGAAGCATGAGGCAGTTTCTCTCTCGTATTTCGTACAGTGCAGGTATAGATTTAGAGAGATACAAAGGTGTGTAGGTGTTGGAAAAGAAACTCATTGTCAATCAAAACAAAACACAGCAATGAGTCATTATCAAAGCAATGCACGTTGCAATGCAGATGTAGCCTTTAGCTGTAATAATTTCTATTTCTCTATCTCATATCTTATACATCCATTGTTTCTATACACATTGTTCACCAAAACACACACGAACAGTACACAGGCACTATCAGTACGCTTAAATTAAAGGAAACCGAATTTAACGAATTGTAAGTGAATACTGTAAATGAAAAAGCTATAGATTTTAGAATGCATTATGATTGCAACAAAGTTACTAAACTAAATAGTAATACCTACCAATAGAAGTTTCTCACTTTTAGTATAAATATGGTTAAAGGAACAGTAAAAAGTGGCTCGAATGTTTTGTTAGCACTCACTCATACGGAGTGAGAATCCTTATCCTTTATTTGTGTTCTAGCTTGAGTGCGTTTTATTAGTATTTGTATATGAGACAGACCAAAAGAGTTTCTATTTGCCTCAGAGTCAATAGGGATTACGGATTTACGTGCTTCAGTGCAATACAAAAGCTCCTTACATACACCATACACGGACACACGTAGAAATACGCTTGTATATAGGCTTGAAGCATAATTACATCTGTGGTCTGACTTGAGACTGTGTTGAGTTGAGAGACTATCTTGTTCACAGTGTAAAACATAATATTTTGATTAGATTTGGATTTTACCAACAGTTCTCTCAGCTACAGACTAATAGTCTCATTATCTGATAAATGAACGTCTTAATGAAACTACACAGCTGAAACATTTCCTCCTTGCCTTTCAGACAGCATTACTCATTAACTGCCATAAAAGTTGGGTTACAATAATAAATATAGATTGATAAGGTGATAAGTGGAATAAAATAGGTATCTGTGCATTATATTCCAAATCTTAACAAAACTGTACATGAAAAAACTGTTAGTTACAATTGCACCATACACTGTAATAGCCATAAATTATTGTAATTCGTGCGTGTAATGACCATTAGTTGAAAAATGCAGAGATAGAGTTACATTGCAAACTAATTGCACAAATGTGTCTGACTCACTTTGTAAAATACACGTAGATATGTAAATTGTCAGTCTTTGCAAGGATTTAGTTTAACATCGGATATCCTTTATGTGCTACACCACTACTACTACTTACTAAACACAAAGTATCTCTGGAATACAATATATTCATTATTTATACAATGTAAAAGGATTAAGCTACATTAATAATTCAAAGCTTATAAATCGTGGAATTTAAAATACCTATACTAATACTGCAGATGGATATAGGCAGAAATAGTTTTGCGAGAAAAATAAGTTTAAGTTAAACCTAACTTGTTCTATAACTATTACAGAGATACTTCTTTTGACTCTTTATAGACTGTGTCATGTTATAATAATATTCTTATAAAGTTACGGAGTAGGAATATACCTACAAATAAAAGGCGAAAAATTGCAATAAGCAAAAATGTTCTTGTGCTGATATGATATGATAATAATATCAGAAATATGACAGATACATAGATTGCTGTGAGCTGACTGATACGATAAGATTTAGCATTACGAGTGTAGTACACTCATAAAGGAACGGCTGGTGTTTTGCAAACGAAGCAAAGAACACAATTCTCATGAATGATAATGATAAGTGTGCTGCATTATATATTAACATCGTATATTAGAGAGAAAACAACTTTCGTGGTATGCCCTACGTACAATCACGCATTCTTGCAATGCTAATAAGTACATTAGCAGTGGGATATGTTCACAACTGACACAAGAGTAACACACAGACAGATATGAGTGGCTGTGTATTCGCATTAGTATTCCTAATCTGGAAATACGGTCTTTGAAATGCCTTTTGAACATTTCCTGCTGCTGTGTGTGTGTTGGTGGTGAATGTGTAGTGTCAGTTGTTGTGTGGTGACATTGAACTGAAAGTTCTTTTAAATGAATGTAATGTTCAAACTATCTTGTTGCTTTTCTGACTTCTGACCTGATGGTTGTGAAATGCGTTAAGCTCCTCTCAATCGCTTTTAAAACCTTTCCATTTTGTTATACTCTCTGAATATATATTTAGGATACCTATACACCTACGCTGCATGTGTCGTGTGTGAGAATATTTTAGTCTGATTTTGATTTCTAAACAAGTGTGAGATTCTGATAAAGTTAGTAATAAAATATTAATTTTATTATTTGTTTTTCATGTTGTGTGTAATATTAATACTGTTTTGTTTGTAGTGTGCTAAAAGTTTGAGACGCTGCTGCTAATAATAACCGTAACAAAAATGGACACGACTCCTCTGTACTTGGGATTCGATTTCAGCACTCAATCGGTAAATTACATCGTCTTCGGTGTTCCTTTTCTGGCTTTTACTAGTGTACAGATAGAACTGCATGAATCTGTTTGTATTCAATGCACACCTGTACGAAGACGTTTCTTTTAAACATTAAGTGCTTTTTGTGACACATAATACTTACACGTGTACAAGTGTAACAAGTATGCAGTATAATTATAATATACAACATAATGATATACTAATGTCATTTTTATCGTGTTAAGGTGAAGGCTGTAGTCGCCAATGATAAACTGGAAATTGTTCATGAAGCGCTTGTTAAGTTTGATGTGGATCTTCCAGAATTCAGGTAAAAATGGCTTTTCTATTCAAGAAAATGTCACCTAGTTAAATGTTATGATTTACCCCGGAAATGTAAACATTAGATTAGTTTGCTAAATGGAGCACTATAGTTATTGGCTCAAACAGAATGTTTTAAAGAAAAAATGTAAACAATTCTAGAACAAATGGTGGGGTAAATCGTGATGAAGCAAACCCAAAAGTAGTTACAGCTCAACCCATGATGTGGGTAAAGGCTATTGATATTCTGATGGAAAAGTTGCGATTGCAGGAAGTGAATTTTGAAAGAATAGCTGGAATTTCTGGAGCGGGACAGGTAGGTAATTATTAAATATTTACATTTCACTAAAAATCGGTTCAATAGCAGACTAAAAATACAATTTATTAAACATTACATGTAACAGGTAGTAGTAGTAGTATTAGGGAAGTTAATGAAGGATTTTATATTTAGCAACATGGAAGCGTCTATTGGAAAAAAGGTGCAAGAGAAACATTGCAAAAATTGGATCCAGGAAAGTTTCTACATGATCAATTTTATTTTGCCTTCAGTGTGGCTCATTCTCCCATTTGGATGGATTCAAGCACAACCGAATATTGTGAGATGCTGGAAAACAGCATAGGTGGTCCAAAGGTATTTTCAAATTCAGATTTGAAACTCGGGTTTTAGAAAACACACAATTCAACTGTTTTTCATTTTTGCATTCTTGTGTAGGAATTATCAAAATTGACGGGTTCCAGAGCATATGAACGATTTACGGGAAGTCAGATTTCCAAAATATTCCATACCAAACGTGATGCTTACAATGCTACAGAGGTAAATGGCTATAACAAATAAATGATTCATTCTTTGTTGAAATCAGTTCGTAGATTAAAGAAATATTTTAATTGAGTTGAATATTTTTATAGAGAATTTCATTAGTCTCCAGTTTCGCTGCATCTGTTTTCCTCGGAGATTATGCAAATATCGACTATTCAGATGGAAGTGGAATGAATCTGTTAGATATTAGAAATAAAACATGGTCATGCGCTTGTTTGAACGCAGTCACGAGTCCCGATTCTGATTTAGCAGAAAAGTTAGGAGATCCTGTTCCAACTGAAACTGTTTTGGGAACTATTTCTGAATATTTTGTTGAAAGATACGGATTTTCGCCCGAATGCAAAATTGTTGCTTTTACTGGAGATAACCCAAGTTCCTTTGCAGGTGAAATAAAATATATTCTTTGCAAAATTCCGTTTTAATTTATAGTAGCAGAAGAAATTGGACGTATGAAAATTGATGGTTTATTTTTGCAGGTATGGGTTTAGGTCCTTCGGATATAGCAGTTAGTTTAGGAACATCGGATACTTTATTTTTATCCATGGATCAACTTCCGGATGAAGGATTTACTCAGGGTCATATTTTTGTGAATCCCACATCGTCTAAAGATCTTTTTATGGCACTTCTTTGTTTTAAAAATGGTTCATTGACAAGAGAAAGAATTCGGCGAGACGCTGCAGAAAGTTCATGGAGTATTTTCAATGAACTTTTAAATTCCACTCCCAGAGGAAACTTTGGAAACCTTGCATTTTACTATGATTTGTGGGAAATCATTCCAAAAGTTAAAAGTATTCACCTAAATTTATACATTGTTTTGATATTATCTTTAAGTAGTACCTTTAATTTAAAAACGCAACCCAATGAAACATTCGGATTTTGTATGCAAGTAAGTTAAAAAACACGTTTAATTTATATTTTTAGACGGTGATCACAGATTCAACAAGGAAGGGACCAAACTGCAAAGATTTACTAGTAAAGAAGTTGAGGTTCGTGCGCTAGTGGAAGGTCAATTTTTATCCAGAAGAATACATGCGGAAAGAATTGGCTGCAAAATTAGTAGGAAACTCTCTATCTCTCTCTCTCTCTGTGCAAAGTGAATTATTATCATAAATACCTAAAAATTTCCAACCAAGATT
This sequence comes from Pogonognathellus flavescens, assembly GCA_019776165.1. Classification (NCBI taxonomy): domain Eukaryota; kingdom Metazoa; phylum Arthropoda; class Collembola; order Entomobryomorpha; family Tomoceridae; genus Pogonognathellus; species Pogonognathellus flavescens. Next base: position 74,788 of record JABASD010000393.1, read on the forward strand.
TCAAACTAATCTAATTGCAGGTAAAGATACGAGAATCTTAGCCACGGGTGGGGCTTCAACGAATCATCACATTCTACAAGTTCTTTCAGATGTTTTCAACGCTCCCGTTTATATACAAGTAAGTAAAGAGTAAATACATTCATACATAAACATCTATGCAAAATTACTGCAATTAATAATTATTTTTTGTCACATTTTTGAAATTCAAGGCTTCAACGAATTCCGCGGATTTAGGAGCCTGTTATCGTGTAAAACACGCTCTTGCTGAAAATCAGTCTTTTACCGAAGTAGTTGGTGACGTGCAAGGATTTAGTAAAGTATGCGACCCAAGTCACGATGCAGCTTATGTAAGTTTCACACAAAAATAATTTTATTTACAAGAAAATTTTCTGTATATATCACAACTTTTTTTACATATTTTCCTTCCTTGTACCAACAGATTTACGACCCTCTGGCAAAACGGTACGCAGTACTGGAACAAAGCATTTTGTAAATTTTTCTAAAATGATTGATTACAGAGGGAATATATAAATAAATCATATATTTTCTAATTACGACATTTAACTAGAATTATTTCTCCATTCTTGATCAGAGTGTTTTCATGTTAGTCATAATCATTTTCAAAATTAACGCTTTCAATGTTCATCCTAATTCAAAATGAGCCTGGCATTTCCGAAAATGTTCACACTCCACCGACCACAAACCTTCTGTCTCTTTTCGTATTGTATGAAGATGATCTTCCATAATAGGAGGACGCTGCGTAGTTATTTCTGGTGCCGAGAGTAGAAGTTTCGTCACAACAACCGATTGTAGTGGCAGTAGTTTGTGCGAGTACTGGTCCACAGTCACAACCACAATCCGCAGGAACAGAGGAGACTTGAACGTTTTCTGCGGTGCATTTTTGTACAAGTTTCATGAGACAATTCAAGCAGATCAAAATGGCCACGACAATAAGAAAGCCCAAGAATGCCCAAAAGAGAAGATCTGCCAACTTAGAATTAGAATTTCCTCCAGCACGTCTGTCATGATAATACGGACTGGGAGTAGTAGTTGTAGTCGTCTCATTCACATCGGGCATTTTTTAATGATCTGGTTCAATCAAAGTATAGGTTGACTTATCCTAATAACTACCGGGCGGGCGAATATTTTAGCTATATGCACATGCAAAATAAAGTGTTAACACAGGGTTAACTTGTACTGTATGAAACTATGAAATTATGCATGAGACAAGAATCTCCATGGATCCGATGTATGATATTTAAAATACACATGCCAAGACACGAAAGAAGCATCCACACTTGAACAAAATCTGGAATGAAAGTATTGTTTTGTTGCCAGATATGATCATCATTCGTCTGGATCATCGCAAAGATATCTCGTTTCCTCCTTGAAGAATCAAGTCGGCTAGGGAGCTGCAGTTTAAATATTGAAAAAGAATATCCTGCGTTTTCACCGATGGAGATGGATTCATCATCAGAAGACGAAGATTATGTTTTGGAAACAAATCCATTACTCATTGATATGGTGAATTTTCACTCATAGTACAAAATAGTACTTGTATGGTAAAAAAGTGTATTAGGATTGGATAGGAGTATAGGTGTACTAGATTCCTAGGTATGCAATTCCTGATCTGTGTAAACGTTATAATTAAAAAATCTTGAAGTGATAGAACTTTTTATTGGGGCCCGTGGAACAATTAGTAACTTCTTTGAAGATTTTATGAAAAAGTTATCACTGCCAAAGAGTATATGTAGTGAAATAGCTATATCAGCAATTAAAGGATCTATACAAATTTTAAATGCAATACAATACATATACATATAGAGATGTACAGAATGTATAGATAAAAATAAACTTTCTTATCTAGCAAACTATTGTTCCAGTTCCAGGAAGTATTTACCAAAAATGTACGCGTGGCAGCATTTTGATGTGGATTTTCTGTTCCCGTCATTTTCGCTCCCGCACCGCCTGCCATAAGAAGGCCGGGCCAGGAGTCGCTATGCGACATTGAGGACAACACAAACGCTTTGTGTACTCTTCACTGAAACATTGAATGGACAAAATCAATACGAGAATTTCTGTAATTTCAATCTATTTTTCCTCAAGTGGACAGTGATATTGTTTCATGCGATAGAATTTTAACAATAAAGATGCCAATTGAGAATTGCATTGCACATTGGTACGACAATGACATACGGTTTGACCTACTCACAAGGCAAGTACCTATATAATTCATTTTGTACTGATTTATTTAAAATTTAGTACTTGAGTTTTTCAATTAGTAATTGGTTCACTGGTTAAAATATAATAGTAGTAATGAAATGACCTAAGGTGTATAGAGATATTACATAATATAAATTAATTGCCACGCCATATCTACTAGGTATACATTTTTATGCAATTTATGTGTTATTGTTATGCGATGCATTATTCTAGATATCTGAAGCAATGCTCTGGAGAAAAAATATTTGAAGTTCTTGAACCCATTGAAGATACAAAGGGAAATAATGGAGAACCAGGAAAACTCATAATTACAAACCTCAGATTGATTTGGCAATCAAAAAAGTTTCCTAAGATAAATCTGTGTAAATATTTGTTTAAGATTTATAAATTACTATTTCCAAAAATATCTTAACTAAAAGTAATTTATTTGATCTGCAAAGACAATTAAGAGATATTTTTAAATTGTTTTTTTTAACTCATTAATATCTTATTTTCATTTGTTACAGCTATCGGTTACAACCCGATAACATCAATAGCAATTAAATCTGCAGCCTCGGTAAGAAAATTTTTACTGTTCTGCACAAAAATCGCCTGCTTTATACTACATCTTTCTTTGCCACCCCTTTAGCCTTTGGCAAAGGCGTATCTAGGATGCTGCGCTGGATGGGAACGCAGAATTTTCAAGGCTCACAATCAGAGTCTGATTTTTTTGTCATGTACCAATTTTTTCGGAATCTGGGGGAGTGATCCAAGATGGTTGAGCTCATACATACGTAGATACGCCTTTGGCCATTGGAGTGTAATTACGTTTCTGTAATTACTAGTATTTATTTATTTACTATTTAAATTGTTACAAAGTGTAAAATGTAAGTAATTTCTGTGATTTCAATCTTCAACAAAGTGTGAACCTCCAAAATGAAATGCACATTGCATCAAATATTTATTTAATGTGTGATTAATTTATAGAAATTAAGAGGAATGACTGAGTCTCTTCATATACTGGCAAAAACTAAGACTTCTCGCTATGAATTCATTTTTACAAATCTTGTTATCGACCATAACAGATTTTTTGCTGTGGTCATCGGAGTTCAAAGGTCAGCTTAAATCGCCAGTATCATTAATTTTTGATTATTACTAAACTAAAAATTATGCAAATAATATAAATACCACTGCATATACATTTATGACAATTGAGAATGTCCTTTGTCAGTTTAAAATAACCCAGTTAATGTTACAATTACTTTGTTTGTGTGTGCTTCTGCATAGGGCTTACACCCAGTCCCGATTGTACAGAGAAATAAAAATGAGAAGTGCGATGATCGTTACAAATAAAAAGTTGCAAATGCTCCCTCAGGAACAAATATGCGAACAAATCAATGGAGTATGGAATTTGTCTAGTGATCAGGTTCCATTCAAATTTTGCCAATTTCAATTTGTACCGTATTTAAAGTGCAACTTTTAGAAAAGTACTAAAATTAGTTGTTGTATTTTGTACGAAGGGTAATTTGGGTTCTTTTTTCATCACAAACGTGAGAATCGTTTGGCACGCTGCAACCAATGAATTGTTTAATGCGTCTATCCCGTTTCTTCAAATAGCAGAAGTAAATGATTATTTTAGTAATTTATTTTTCTGCCAGTCCACTATCCACTTTCCTGTTATCCAGCCAAATTCCTCATATGTAAATCTTACTCAGCTAACCTCCCCAATTAAGCCAATTTTTCATAAAAGATATTTATTCATACAAAATACGCTCTGTGCATAAATCAACAGATTAAAGTCCGGGACTCGAAGTTTGGAAAAGCTTTAGTGATAGAAACAACGGAATTCGGAGGAAATTACGTTTTAGGGTTTCGTGTTGATCCTAAAGAAAAATTAATGGGAGTTCACAAAACACTCGTGTCTATTCATGAAACGTACATGCAGTATCCAGTGTTTGGAGTTGAATTTAACCCCGATGTACGTACACTGCTTAACAAAATATAATTAATCTTTATATTTGTAAATATGTATACGATTTGTATAATTAAGAAAATACTTATACTTCGATTTTTATTTTAAGACGATCGATCAAGAGAACGAACAAGAAAAAAGAGACCGATTCAATTCCGCGATAGCAGAAGACATTCAAGAAATTGATGATAATCCGGAATTAGCGTCAGATGCTTTCGCTGCATATTTCGCAGACGGATACTCGGAAAACTCTAATAAGAAGACGGAAATAATTTATAGTGAAGAACTTGGATTAGCAATTGAGAAACCCAAAGATGGATTTACTTTGAAACAGTTATGGGAAGTTATTCCTTCGAATTAACTTCTCCACGATCACAGATAGAAATCTGTCTGAAAAAGTAAATAAATTCGTCCAAATTTTGATTTCGGTAAAAATCAAATGTTTTTTGCATTCTAAATGTACTTTCATTCAATATTATTCATATAAATATAATTACCTGTTGTAACAAGTAATGTATATTGTTATAATGTGTATTGTTACAACAGGTAATACTGACATTCATACAGTTTAATCTAATTCCGACACGATTATTCTAATGTTCATCTGTACAAGACGATTACTTATTCTTATTCATTAGTAGTCGGTAAGCCTTCCTCTGTTCCTGTGCGGAAATGTATAATTGCACAGCATTATAATGAAGGTTAAGTTAACACTTCAGATCCGTGGGATTAGGTAAGACTATAACAAGACTATCTACACAGACATAAATCTCAATTTTTAAGGTCGTGTAAAGCGTTTCTCAGTCAAACAACATTAACATTGTTCAGATGCCGAAACGTGATATAATTTGGCTAATTTGTTAACTAGTAATTCTCGTACTTGTTGATGAAATCAAGTATATGGTTACTTTAAAATTAGTGTTTGGAATCAATAAAATGAGAAAAATAAAAGCTTGCACTTTGAGAAAACGGGGATAAAATAACCATCACATTACAAACCAAATTGAACTATTTGAATTGAATTTAAGTCATACGAAAGAAAAAATATATTTTGTGCCTTCAGGATTTTTGAAAATAAAGAACTGTCCGTTTATTGTAATCGTTTGCAAACCAAACTGCCAATCTTAATAAAATATACCTATCAATAGCACCCTTTTGTGATTGAACTGTTATTAATTAATCCTACCTCGCAATGGCGTATTTACGTAAGAACTCATCACTGTCATCACTCATCAGGCTTGAGCCCTCTGATTCTGGAAAAAAGGATTTATTTAATACAAAAATTTGGGCTAATTTTCTACCTCTTATAGCGTCCCCTAAACCTCTCGAGATCCTCCCACTTCAGAATGTTGGATACGCTCTTGCTACCAAGCCAAAAGCACGAATAATAATTTTGTTTAGGTATTTTGCTCAGAATATCTAACTACATAGTTTGTACATAATATAATTATGTCATGTACTAATACTCTCAATGTGAATGATGCTGACTAACATCTCTGGCACTTACCAGCACTTTGTGTGCATAGGGTGCATACATATTGTGTACAATAGGAAGCCGAAAGGCCGAAATCCATCATATGAAGCCTCTCTGACCTCAAAATCCGCATGTATAAATCGCCATTAAAATGCTTGTGCTTCTGGTCGTAACAATTTATTTTATTTTAAAGCTACCATTAGGAAATTATTTTCGGAATATCATTAGGAAAATCGGAAGACATAAAACACCATAACATAATTTGCATATAAATGTAACGCATGAACCATTCGCATTAAAAATGTTAATATTCTTACCATACCCTTTAAATTTTCATTGATCTTCTGGCGAGTACGAAGAGCAGATATTCCTCGAGTAGAATTTGTGATACCAATTGTCGCAATATCGTAAGGAAAATAGATTGAATGATTTGTATTTGTAAATACATTGCAATTTGCAAATATAGAGAAGTGGTCTGTCTGCGTCATAAAGGCGATTGAAAGTATTGAAGAGGAGTAAGAGAGAGACAGACGTCTTACTAATTATCAAAGTAAAGGTTTGTACTAATTGCGTGATAAATTGATATAGCAAGGTGCATGCTTTACTTTCAGTCTTTTGTGTGCGTTCCAATTGTTGCAGCCGCAACGACGTCATCTCATCAGATGACGTAGTTACAGAAGGTATAGGGGTCGTCCATAAA
>JABASD010000394.1:0-81101 GCA_019776165.1 Pogonognathellus flavescens
GTAACACTGAGACATGCGCTGTACGATTCTCTACGCACCTTTCATTCAGAGTAGTACTAAATTTATTATAGTATAGATGTTGTTTTTATTTGTATACTCGAAAACACTTCATTTACTGTTAGAAAACATTATTAACATAAAAAACAGAACATATAACAATATGTATATTGAACTGTATAAGTATATTATCACTAAGACATAAAATGAGCTAACAATGCATACATTTCGCTTACGGATGACATTCATTCATTTATAAACATTTTTCACTGTACCCGTATGAACACGCACAACATTCCATTTTCACATAAATTAGACTGCGTAATCTTTTTAACAACAGTAGGAAATAATTTGACACTTTCAAAGAAAACAATTGTGAAGTCAAGTCGTTTCTTGTGACATTTTCAATGTCAGGCAGCTTCCTTACTCTTCCGTGGCAACCCACCCCTCTCGCAATACTTTAAATGTCTTCTTTGTGGTTGACAAAGCAATCTAATTTAACAAAGTAATAATAATCTTGGGGAAGAGCTGGTTCTCGATCTTCTTGAGGAGGGAAGTGAGTAACCTGATCTGATATTACCCGGACATTTTTATTGTACCACAAGAATGCAGCGGTGTGCCAGACGGGTTTAATTTGTGGATTGCTTTGTCACCCCAAACTCTGTCTCTGTCATTTGACTCTCTCTCCCTTCATTATTAGGATTATTGCACATATGAGAATTATTGGATGGCTCCTTAAGTTAAGATGGCAACGACAACGACATTGTCTGTTTTTTCAGCCAGAGCAGCGCAAAGACACTTCCATTCAAACTTAACATGACATGGTTTAAGGGTTGAGTAAGAAAAAGATGAGTTTCTTCATACTTCCTCCGACCACAGCAGCAATCTTCCGCAGCAGACACTACAAAGTACAAATTCTGGTCTCTCTCGTTCTTTTCTCCACTCATTCACCAATAAAGCAACGTTTGAATCGATTTGGCAGGAATGCTCAGATATACACTTCCCCTTTGCTCATCAACTACAAAGACTTTGGCATCGTAGTTGAGTCTGTACATAGAAAACAAGGAAAGAGAACAACATTCAATTTCAACTCAAATAAAAATCACTCACGTATATAATATACAGAAAAAATTTCCTAATGGCAGTCTTGGCGAGAAGGAAATGGGCTAAAAGACAATACAACGGAAGGGTTATGTTATTGGACACAGGACAAATTATGTCGTAGTTTTGTCAATGGCATGCGGTTCCCATTCCATTCCACTATTCCTCTCATAGAGTAATCACATACAGCTTAAATGCGACTTACTACATAACATACACACCATACCAAACCAACCACGTGTGTCACATTATTACATAACTGTCTCTATGATTACTCTTCAACAAAATACCAAATCAACCACACAAAATCCTCCGTGTGCCTTTCCTATATCAGTCTTCATACACATCTTCGCTGCAGCAAGCACCAAATCAATTATTAATCCCCCCAGTGTCTTCCCCAATAACTTTTCTGTCCTAGGTCAATCTTTTACAATTATACTTGTCGGTACTTCCAATAGACTTCGTCAATATCTTTATGCTGTTCGAGTGTCAATTTCATTTTCACTATAAAGTTGTCTCCATATGTAATTATCACATTCGTATTATAATTAGTAGGCATAATTAATTAAAAGATACAAGATTAACGTAGAGGAAACTACCTTACTTATGTTTAATGCATTTAACTTAAAACCGAATATTGCAAATAAACGTAAATCAAATATTCGTCATACGTAAGACAAATAGGTTTAATTTCTCTTAATGCCATTAGTTTGTTTCCTAAATAAAAATATTTGAATGAGAAAAAAAGAGAGTGGACTTACTTATTGAGAAAGACAATGGTGGTTCCATTATCAGGGCGGAGGAACGCAACAGATTGCAAATTTCTAGGAACTTTAGCACTAGTGCTCATTTCGATTCGGATGGAATCCGCGGGGACAAACTTTGACACATGGCCGATGGCGTAGTAAATGGGTTGTTTGAAGAACTCGTCGTTTGGAGCATCAACTAAAATTGCAGCATCAGCAGCCAGTTTGGCCCAATTGGGACCACCTTTCAAGTCCAACGCCAGATTCCAGTCGATCCACCCTCCCACCCAATTTCTCATGTCCTGTAATTCGCAAATCAAAGCAAAATCCTTCTGGTTAACCATTTGACACTCGCCATTTCACATCAAAATCTTTATGTTCCCCGTGTAGCTGAATACGCCAAGGTGATAGCCTGGTGCTAAGTATACATTAATCTCTATTCTCTTCCCCATTTACCAGTAGTTAGCTTTTACATACAAATTGATGTCTTTTGTTATCTTCCTGACACACTTCTCTTTCTTACACAATGGAGACTAGAATAGACACATGTATGTACATATAGACAGATAGACAACACACACAGGAGGACTCACAAGACCTCTGGCTTTCATGTCATTTTAATGTCCCGTGTTATGTCATGCTGTCCATGTGTATCATTATGTTAGCGGAACACGTCTATCTATCGTTATGCTGAGCTTGAACTTTCATCTATAATTTCACATAAATAGCCCAGAGATATTAGCTCGTCGGAATGATGTACTGCCAGCTATATCATTCCTCACCCAAATCAAATATGGCCAACTTGCTAAACTACTGTACCCTCTGTACCTCTACACAGTTATATGAAATTACCGTGAGGCTATTACTTAAGTTACTTATATAAAAGCGCATTGTGCTATTGCACTCCTTTATTATTGCCATTATGTACTCGTGTGTGCATCGAGAGTGCTCTATGGAAGTATTGTAGTGCAATATGCCTTTCTCGACACATAATAATATCTAATCTCGTCTAATCTCTGTGGAATAACCTCGTAATAAATTCATTCTGTGTGTGTTTGTTTTCCTGTCCATAAGGGATAAGCAAAAGCTTCGAGCTGGCAGGTTGCGGTCGTTTAAATCTCTCCGGCGACAAACTACCTATGCCGTAAACCATACCACATTTAGCAGCCATTACACTTGTCATGTGTCATTTGTCTTTGCATTTCACAGTATCTCTCTCTGTACATGAACTACTAAGGCAATATATACCAAATAGTCACTGTTGTATATAAAATATACATACGAGAAGAATATTACTAGATTAGGTATTATTGCGCTCTATATGTACATTGCTCAGTGACAGATTCATAATATGTTGGTTAGTGGAGTTTGTGCGGGTCCTTGTGTGGTTGGTTACGTAAGGTTATATAATATTATACTAAAAGAGAGAAAGGTAGGTAATGTACAGATATTCTGTTAGTAGGACGAGAGAGAGAGAAATATTTCGCACAATTTACTACTAGAGAGGATTTATAAGCTTAGCATAGTGGAATTACATGTAGTAGTGCCTATAATATGTAGAATGCAGCATTAATTTGTAATGTGGTGCCTTTAGGGTAATAATATCTTTGATATATTATAATATCTCTACTTCCTCTCTCTCTCTCTCTATGTTTTACAACAGAGAGACGATAATAACATTGTTGGTTGTAATATGAAGTAATAATGAGAGTAGTAGTAGTACATGTATGTAGAATGTTAGTATTAAGTAAGAACCTTGAGCACTTTATCTGCATACGAAAAGTTTTGGTTTTTGGGAGCTTAAAGTACTTTAAATGTAATGTAGGTGCTTGAGTATTTATATTGGTGGTGGTGGTGGAGATTCCTGCTTTTACAGATACTCCATGCACTGCAATAGTACTGAGACAGACGTTGTATGAACTGTGAAGGTGAAGCAAGAATTGCCGAATGATCGTGATAAGACAATCCTGGGAGATTCTGACGTGCAGAACCGCATTTCTGTTGTGAATCTTCTATTACTACTAATACTGCAGTTAATGCTGGTAAGTACAGATGGTGGACCATATGGTATGTCATAAATGAAAGTTCTTTGTCCATTAAATAGATCGTAATTCAGAAAATATTCCCTGAAAGTCGAAATCTCTGACGGTTTTAATGGGAAGCAAATGAGAAATAGGAAGAGTTGCATCGTTTAGTGTCTTTGCGTGTAGGAGCAGTAATCTTGGAGAAAGCAAAAAACTTTTTTCCACCTCTATCACGGAGACATGACGAAGCAAAGGTTTTGTGTCGCCTTTCACTTGATTGTCTTGGAATCAAATGACTTTACATGGGAGTTCAGACTCAGGTCATGAATTTAGAGATACTACTAGTACACGACACACTTCTGTACAGTTGTAACGTAACAGGAGTACTACAGCTGCAATAACGTATGATGTAGACAATTGATAAGATCCACTAACATCTGGCAGTAGCTCCTCGCACTACTCAAGAGTTACTTCATTCATTTCCTTACTATGGCCTACAAAACTTTTCTAAATGCCAAACTAAATAAAATATAACAGCTTTCTGCTTCCCTTTTGTACTCGAGGTGCAATGCCAGCAAAACTCAAGTAGTATACACAGAGAGTGATCATCTCATTTAGAATTGCCTTAACAGAACCTGCTATAGCTTCAAGCAAAATAATGAAAGACACTATTCCAGCACTGCTTTACAGAAAATGGCACTAAATGGATAACTCATCTAAAATTGCAAAAGAAATCGTAAAAATACAAACGTGTGAGTGAATACCTCTAACTGGAAAGAAAAGAGAAAGAAAAGGGATTAATTGACGTAGATAATGTAATTACAAGACGTACTTCTTAATAGTGGAAAATAAAATAGTATCTATAAAAATAGTAAGATAATCGAGTTTGCTCATTTTTCATTTGTCGATAGCATCATTTATTAAAATACCTATTGATCAAGTGACAATTCTTTCAACATTAGCAATCGTCGACTTAAGAATTGTTGCAAGAAGACCAATGGCCTGAATCTGTAGTCCAGGGATTTTGAGCATGATTCTATTTTTTTTCTTTAACGCATAATGAAACGCATGCACATGGAATAACATACATAAATAGGTATTTGGTTTTCATGGATAGTGCTTTTTTCTTTTAGGATGTTACTACCTGTAGTTTCCCAATAGTATGTAGAAGGATACACAGATTACAGATATATACATGAGGCATGTATGTATCATGTGTAAATAAGTATACTATTTGTAAATCTGTATACAGTGGATGTGGGCTTTGGGTCGCTTGCACGTGAACATCGGGACTTGTATGTAAGGGGCTATGATTTCTCCCATTGTATTACAGAGAATAGAGATTGTGTGCAATTAGCAGGTACACAGACCACACATATAAAAGATACTGACGCAATATTGTATGTACGAAAAATATGGAACGTTCTTGTCCTCGAACGATTTCCCAAGAGCTAAATGAAGGAGGAATGAAGTGATTTTCATACATAACAAGACTTACCCGAATGATGGCTTCGAGATATTGCTCTCCTCTTTCCCAGCTTCCCAAAATGACTTTCTCCAATTCCCATGGGGTGAATCCTGTAAATTGAGCCACGAAATGAGAATGAGTCAAACCTGAGCAAACTAAACCAATCCAAAATGTACCAATAAAAGGTATAGCTCTATATACACGTTCAAAAGATACATTGATAACAAAAATCATATTATATTAATAGAACATTGACCCTATTTACTACTTTACTTACTTCTAAATCCTCCAAAATGAAACTTATACAATCACCCTTCTTTTCTCCTAATCCTATACCTATACACTAAATGCATTAGCTGCGTCAGTACCAGCACAAAATATCATATTACTTAATTTTGCCTTCTTTTGTACGGAATATTTTAATTGACATGACGTAAATAACCACTAATAAACACGCAATCCTTACATAATACACAATTATATTAGGTAACGTACCTTACTAGTCCTACTTAAAAACAAGCTATTCCGGGTAAAAGATTCAACAAACAACAGAAAAACAAAATTTGCAGTAAACAACAGCAAACAGGAATATTGTTCTGATATTGATAATTGACTCGTTGCAAACAATAAAACTGGTTTTAACTGACAAGGGATAAACAATCCATTGTCAGTTACAACCAGTTTTATTCTAGTAGTATTTGCTATGATTCAAAGAATTCTTTACAAATCATTCTCTGTTCCTGCATGCAACTCCTAGAATTCTAGAATTGTACAAAACAAAAGTTGAAAATATGTTTGTAAACAACACTTGCATTCAATTGCAATTCATTGTGCAGTTGGTTACGTTACCACACGTCACTTACGAAAGTTACATGAGACTATTCATGTGGAACAATGGTTATATATTTGAAATAGAATATCTTTGAACCTTCGCAATTCACATCACATTGAAGTAGGTACCCTACAATGTGGATTTGCAAATCCTCCCACTTATCGAGGCCTTATAAAATAAACCACCAACAGTTGATTGAATTGTAAACTGATTTGAGGAAATTCAATGAAATATGTACACAGAAGTTGTACAAATACTATGGATAAAGCTAAATGTATTTGCAATTCAAGATTTTGCAGCCTATGTTGTGTATTCACAATGCAATGCAAATACTTCTTCTATATAAATATTACCTTTGTATTTTTCATCATTCTCTTCTGTCCCTTTTATTTATGTGCTTTTATAATGCGTTGTTTACTCTGGTAAACCCAAAGACATTGGATGGAAACCTTGATATTGTTCCACGAGCAATAAAATGTCAGGAAACAATAATATAATATTATTGAGCCTTGAAGAGGGATTGAGTGCTTTGTTTGTTTGGCTGCTGCAACTGGACTGTATGGACCATACTTGTAGTAATACTAAAAGTTCTACAGAAAAACGAGAGAAATCTGAGAAAAGGACAAGAGAACTCTTGTTCTCTTATTTCTTTCCATTCTTTTTCTACTTTTTGAAGAAAAACTCGTTTTGAAAGAAAATTCTTGAGCCGCACGTATAGCGCGTTATGTTCTATACATTTACCTCATATATTACATTATGATATCCATATAGAATACTCACACACCCTAATATTGACTATTAGTTCCTGGAATCGAAGATGTGTGCAAGGGAATTCAATACTATTATTGTACTACTTCCATCCACTGCCATTTCCAGTATTACTTTAGCTTTGGCATTAGTAGACTCCTACTACCACCTCTAGAATTCTATCACATCACTCTACACAAGGAGAAAACAGAACAAAACCGAGAGACAAGACAGTGAAAAAGATTTAGCCAATGCGTAGATAATGTAATGCAATACTTGGTATTTTAGTTGAGCCTTGAAATGGACATGGAGTCGCTGTTTGTTCCTCTAATGCCTACATTTATAGAACATCCAACTGCTGCGGAGCATTCTATTAAAACAGTTAACCGTAGTTTTCTATTGCTATTGCCATGGCCAATCTTATCTTATTTCTTATCCTATCAATGGACGAATGAGATGAGCATCCACTACCCACTCTCTCTCTCTCAAGTCCAAACCTAATAATATTATTACCACTACTCTTTACTGCGATGTGCAAACACTAATACATTGTCCAATACATTCCTAGTATACCCTGTACTGGTAAATCCATATACTCACACCAAAAACATTTACACATGGAAAAACTACACCCGAACCGAATAAGATTCCGTCAGAGAGTGAAACTGAGACATGCATGTAATGTTGTAGTAAAAGTAATATAGTAACCATATACTCCCTATATCCTGTATATACTCCGTCACTTATAAACACACTTTTCCGGTCTACACAGTTTACTACAAGCTACGATTACACACAGAGTCGTTTTATTTATCCTATTATACTCTCAGACAATAAGTCCTTTACTACTTTCACTCCTTTCTCAATTGTGAAATGATACTTTCTCCTGTGTCTCTAACTCTTCTCTGCAAACAATGAAATCGTATCAATACTTGTATTAGTTGTATATAGTGCAATGGGCCATGGGAATATATGTAAGCGCACTTGCAACACCCTGCTGCATCATGATGATACTTTTGGCTTGACTCTGTCTCTCTCTCTCTTGCAGAAAATTCTTCTTCCCCCATTTCATTGTGGAGCAATGAAATCCAAGTCATTGTCAGTGAAACTGAATGTGAATGGACTCTACCACTAAGGAATACAAGTATATGTACATGCCTACATATTATATAGTACATGTACACAGACATATTACGTTACGATGTATAATGGTGCAGTTGTAGTAGCACTCGTATGCAATTGATGTCATTACTTTCTGCTTATTATAGTACGATGCAGTGCTCATTGTCGCTGAATTGCTATCGAATTCACGATTCAATTGAATTCTAATGTGATTCTGAGTTTGTCGGTCGGTCGTCCACATGGGATGGAACAGACTGCTTGCACTTTCAACTTACTTCCATTCCCATACTCCTTGTAATAATTCCCCATGGCTAAAGTGCACTGTACTACTACAGACACTACTCGTTCCTGCACATTTCCAAGTGTAACGGATTCCCATTGTCAAAACTTAACTACTTAAATGCAAACTAAATGTTTTGAAAGTTCCCCTGCTCCCAAACCCGTTTACTGTCCGCACTAAAAACTAACTTGAGCAACTTGTCCGTTTAAATTTTATAGTTTCTTTATCTACATCCAATTCTATTGTTAATTGTGACAAGGCAAGGTCATTTCATACACATAAACCTACATACAACTTGATTTCCGTTACTACATTACATATATACAGTGCAATACTAAACCTAAATATGTCAATGGATTGTAAATAGAAAATAATATTCGGGAATGATTTTGTGAATGGAAATGGAATGCCATATGTTTGACAAGTGAAGCAAAATAGTTGTATAAATTGAGAAATGAAAAATGAAAGTAGGAAGACAGACTTATTCAGACAAGGCATAGAGGAGTAAGTACTACTACAGCACTGCAGTCGGTAAAAAACTGTTAAAACGGACATTAAAGATAGACAGATGTAGGCGAAATAGTCCGTTTGAAGGTTCTTGCTACTGACATAGTGATACTCACTCAAAGTATTTTACTATGTGAAAAATACATACTAGTGGAGAATAAAGATGGATGTGTTGAATAGGGAAAGCAGACATAACACTTCACACGAGTGTCAGACGTACAATGCAAGTAGTAAGTATAAAATATTAATACAACATACGTGTGAGTGTTTGGAGGTAAGTTACTCCGCGTAGTGGTGGAAGTTTACTCCAGGAGAGAGTCAAGCCTAATGTAATGGTATTTAGTTATGACAGATTCTGGAAATATATGAGACTTGGTTTGGTAGCGTTGTAGTAGGAAGGTAATATGTTCTGTAGTGGAATATATAGGTGTGGTTGGGTTTTTGGTGGTGGGATATGCGTATGGTGTGGTTGTAGTGTGCAATGTGCATGGGTTGGATGTGAATAGCATCAAATTATGAGTGATAAAGTGATTTATGTTTCTGTACGTGCATACAGAAGGCTTGTGGCGGATGAAAGTGAATGTGCAGATATTATATCTACCTAAGCAAGTAATAGGACAAGAACATTTCTCTCAAGAGTCTTGAAATGTGTGAAAGGGGTTCCCAACGACGATGTGGATGTGGCTATGATTATTATTAGTGATATTATACGTAGAACATAATGGTCGTGGAATGGATGAAGGAGAAAGAGGCAAAATGCCAGAGGAAACGCAAGCTTCGCAAAACAGAACACATCGCACACTGCAAACAGAAGAACAGACCAGACAGACTCAGCAGAGAGAAAGAGAGAGAGAGGCAGATGGATAGAGATGAAATGAAGAAATGGTGGTTCAACTTTATTAGTTGAGTACTGAAGTACCTTGCGGTGGAGATGGATGGATGAAAATAATGTGAAGTGTATGAAATATCTCTTTTTACACGTTCTAAAACTTGCGTAATATACAAATCATTAGACCAACAACTCACCCACACAAAACTGTCAAAATACAAAATGACGCTGAAAACTTTGATGCTTTTATACAAGCAATTTCATATTACCTCATTATTACCACTTCTACTATTCCACACTTATTCAAAATAAGTGTAACCATACCACAATATATATAGAGTGTATAAACATAAGACTAAGATGCTTTGATCTACAAATTTTTACTAACGATAAGAATCTATCATACATAATCATATTGTAATAACACACCGGCTACCGACACAGCTACACACGTGAAGCTGTATTAGTATTAACAAAGTATGATGATATTTTTGTTTCATAACGTTGACAATGTTTCATAAAATTTACTTCAAAGTTATTTTTCTTAATAACTGAAATTTGTAGGTTTCTGCCCGGAGCAAGTGTGTTGTATTATATTGTATCTAATAATAAACCGGTCAACACTGGGTGTAATACTAAACAACGTAATATTAAGAACAGTGAAACTGCAGAACGTTAATTTTTTTATGTTTTTCAATTGTTGAAATTCAACTGGGTCTAGGATTGCGTCATTGTCGCTACCAGTTGCTACTGCGAAATCAAATGTCATCAAATGATTTAATTTCATTTCATTTCAAAGCTTTTAGATTCTATACACTGACATATTATCAGTATCATGTTGATAAAGTTAAAGTGTCAAATGTCATGAATAATTTGACCGATGGACCTCATCTCCCAACTTACCTCACACAGGACCTCAATACGTGTAGCAAATTTCAAGTCATTATCTCAAACCGTTCTTTAGCTATCATACAGATGGACTGAAGAACGGACACAGTGACAGAGTGAATCCATGCAAACAACTATACGTTGTTTAATAATGCAATTTGCAAATGATCCAACTACTAATACTTCTGATTAAAAAAAATCATTCATAACTTCATGAGCAATAGACTAAAGTTGAAAAAAATCAAGCGAGTCTTTCTAAAATAAACTTGAACCAAATAGAATGTAAATAAGAGCAAAGCAGGAATCCTCCTTTATGGTTCACTGATTGCAAGTTGCACTCACATGTTCGCGAGTACAGACAAACGAACATTAAAAAACTTCGCATAGTGCTGCTGTTTTGATGGTTACATATTACATAGTATACAAAGTTGTAATTTCTTACAAAACGATGCACTGAAAAGGTTAAGGGTACCACCCACGCAAACACTTTACTTTGTATAATGTTGTTATGCTGTACAACATGCCTGGGTGTATTTTATGCATGACATTACACACATGGTTTGAAATATCTGTAGTATAGTGTATAAGTATAAGTGATAGAAAACAGTGCATGTACCTAGACACGCTTCGGTTTGCACGATGAAATAATCGGGGTAGTTTTTGTGAAAGCGAGACAACACGTCCGAGCCGGTCCAAAAGTCCAAATACCAGTGAGTGCCGACCCCATCCACGTATTTTGACGCACTTCCGTCTCCCAATATCTGTAAAAGCAAATCAAGCAAATAGTATAAAACTCGTGAACTCGTTTCAGATGCGATATCTAGTCCTTGAAATAGCTACTCAAGTTAGTAAGCGAATAAATTCTGATAAAATTCTTTCTGTATCTCTACTCTACCTACTCGACTACTAAAGGTGAAATTCCGTCTTCTGTATGTTGCACAGCATTAGGTCTGTCGAGATGATTTGGACTAAAAGTGTTGTAAAGGAAAAATATTGTGGATACTTATGTAAATGTATTCCATAGGTGCTTATAGAGTCTCTGTTAAAAGTAGAAATAGCATGTGTGCTTTGATGCATAAATATTGCACTACAACTGCTACGGAGGAAAGAAGATACTTTGGGATGATAATAATACGATATTACAAACAGGACGATAATATTTATAATAATACCCAAGGCATCGCTATAATATGCTTCTGTATGTCCCTAACTGTGACCGTGACGGTATCTTCGTCGGTCTATGGCTGGTTATTCTTGAAATGAACTGACTGAACTGAACTACCGAAGTGAACAGGAGATGATACGATTCCATTACATTCCTTCCACTCAATTCAATTTCACATTCATTTTGCAGGAACTGATATGAATACTTAATAGTTCCAAGTATGGGTGAGAAGTGAGACTCGTCGGATGATTTCTATAACTACCTCCAAGCGACATGACAAGAATGATACTAACTAAAATTACTACACTTTATATTACTGCAGTTGCACTACTACATACAGAATTGTCCTAGATGTAGGAGACTACACGCTATAAATACAGGAATGGGCCTTTGTGCGTCTTTACCTTTCTCCAAGTAGTAATAGTTGCAGTCGCATGGCTGTCAACAGTTTAACTAACCAAATAAAAGCTGGCATCTTCATCAGTATTACATGTATAAAATAACAGGAGGACTCAACACTTCTCTGTGATTTCAAGTGTGACTGCGACTATTCCAGGCGTAAGAGTAACTACATAATGCCCAGATAAAATCCTGACTGTGTGTATTAAATCAAGAGAGAAAAGGTAGGTCAATTCAATTTAATTTCGTGCAAGTAGTGAAAACTAACTGAAGAGAGAACGGACTGAATGAGAGTTTTTCGATTCTTATCACTTGAATTTTGCCATAAAGAAGCATGTGAAGATTGAAACTATGTACATTCGTGATTTGCGATGCGTTTTGGAATAATGTTGTGCTGTTATCGAGAATTCTTCCTTGAGCTCTTTGTGAGAATGATTTGATTTTGATTGAATCATATGATAAAATCCGTACACGATTCAACATTTAAGTGCTTGGTGGAAATAGTTGTATAGTTCAAGAGTAAATAAGAATTTATAAAGTTACCTCTTTAGCCCAAGTTGGAACTGCGCCTTTGTTATCATCCAGAGTGATAACACGAGGGTCGATATCTGGTCGCAAGGCTGCAAGTGTAGGACCGAGATTGTTAGCGATCCATTGTCTCATATCCTTGGCGGACCATCCCATGCAATTAAATGGCCAATTTGGGATGAAGCCGTTGACAGGCTCGTTCCCTGTTGTCACTCCCCAAATGTCAATCCCAAGTTTTTTGTATTCCTGTAAGAATCTGGACATTACAGGAATAAACATTACGTGGAACACTTTAACATGTTGCCTATTTATTTACCTACTCTTTTTCTACACTTAAACTTAATCACTGTAGAATTTAATTGAATTGCTTTGACCTGTTCTAGTTTCTTACTCACTTGACAAAATAATCTGCCCACAGTTGATAATATTCTTTTTTCAGACTACCAATTCCATGGATGCGGTTGCTCGTTTTCATCCATGCGGGGGCACTCCAGGGGGATGCGAGTAATTTAAGTCGTCCTTGGCTTAAAGACTGAGCCCATTGTATGTAGGGAATCTGCCAGAGTAAAAACATTAACAAATAAATACAGAATTCCTGTAGTAAGTAGTCTCTTGTTCTTCTCCCCCCGAATAGTCTTTAGATTTGGTAAAAACCGAAAGGAGAATTGCAAAGCCAACATGTTTGTCAATAATATTTTAAGATTCAGCACATGACACGAGGAGCAAAGTCAGATGACAGCACACATCGCACATAAATGATAATTGAGGAAATATTTACTTTAAGTTTGTGATCTTCCGGTTGCAGAGAGAATCGCGTGAGGTTCATATCAGAGCCACCCAAAGACTCGACATCATCGTCGTAGGTGTAGGGCCGGGTGGAGAAGTCAGTTCCACCGATTGGAACTCTGCCCATGCTATAGTCATTTCCATCCTGTCCAAAATATGACCTGGAAATAGGATTGGTCAGGATTGATACATTGCCTCTAGGTTGACATTTAATATCCAAGGAAATTGGACTCATCTCTCTCCGGCTACAGCTCCCTCTCCTCAAACTTTCATTTCATTTCTCTCGCTTTCTTTCTATATAATAAATACATCACGAGTTTTTCTCAGATGCATACTGCAGATACTACACGTTCTTCTCCTACTACGTTCTCCTCTATCTACCTCTCACTCTTGTAATATGCATTTACTTCCACACTGCTAACATGGAGCAGTGTGTGAAAATAGAAATTTCAGCTGTGTACTACGAAATTCTATATATAATATAGACCTTCCTACAAGGCGACAGTCTTTCGTTTTCCCTTTTTCTTTTAACCAGCCAACAAAGAGCCAGCTCAGCCAACGCAAGCTGAACCAAACCACATCATCCCAGACTGGGCCATTCAGAGATTCAGACAGAATCAAACCTCACGAGAAAGCAACTCTCTCTCTCTCTCTCTCGTTCCTTTATTTTCTTTTATCTGCAAACAGAGAGAAAAGTTGTTCACTGGAAAAACTCTACATTTCTAGTCTAAAGAAGAATTCATCTCCTCGAATATCCAAAGTCCTTCCTTTGCTTTCTTCTGGTAAGGAATGTACGTACCTACTTTATTATATGTCCTGCTTTGGCTGAGTGTGTAAGTCTGTTCAAATCTGAAATCGACCACAGCAAAGTCTTTTTTGACTTTTCTGACTCGGGGATTTGTAGCTCAGAAAAGAATCTAGCTTTGCTACAACAACAATTTATCTAAATAGTCTCTGCTGTTGTGTACCATGCTATATTCTACAATATCGGTTTGCATGATGCATGCAAAACTACTGATAATAATATTAACATTTCACAGCTATATACCTAACTACTTTTCTGCAATACCAAAACTAGGATTACTTAAGTCCTACATTCCTAAATATGCACCACTACTTTTCTAAAGAACTTCTCTGTACATTTTTCAATCCCTTTTAAGGATTTTGTGCAAAATTATTTCGTTTCTTGCAATTGAAGATTTAGTCTGCTTCTAAATTATTTGGCATCGTTCTTGATTCTCGTGATCACTTGATTGGTTCGCATGAAATGCATTGAAATTCAATACTAAACAAGTAGCTGCGCATAATACAGTATACTTTTCTGATCTCTTTGAATTCTAGACTGAATATACTTATTTATCTGCTGCATTTCCAAGAAAAACATTCTTGCATTTTCCCACAAAGAGAAAATGCAATCTATAGATTCATTTTACCGTAGGCAATTGCATTCACCCAACTGCCAATGCCAACTGCGGAAATCATTTTAAGTTGAACACAGAGACAAGAATAGAAACTCCGGATATTTGCCCGACTTACCTTATGAGATTCTCTTGAGTGTTCCTACTCAAAGAAGCAATGTTTAAACCGGCAGCGTCGGTAAAAGCTCCTCCGATACCAATCACCCGCTGGTATTGAACATCTCGCTGAATCGTGAACCGGTTCACTTGATTCGGACGAGGAAAATCTCCAACTAGTACATAACAACAGCTATAAAATATCTCCTCATAAATTAATGCAGCTCAGAAAACCGAAAAATATTCATTTTTCAAAGACTAGCTGCAAATTCAAAAAATAGATCCATTAGCATGAAATAATTTTTAAGCAGACTTTATTCGGCAGGGAAGTTGCTGCTGATCTTTGGTTGTATTGATACAATATTAAATACAGGAGCGGAGAATCTTTTAGTGGCAAATGACACGACAAAATCAAGTCAATTCATTCGTCACAGCATTATTAGTCCCCGGAAAGAGCTTGTGTGTTAAATCAACATGACTATATATTAGTGCTATTTATTTAGTAGCGCAAGAACGAAGATTGTATGTTATGTAGTATGTATTTTCTATTTCTATATACGAAGACAATCATAGCTGAAAATTGAGGATGACAATGATGGCACAAAGAGGAAAGCAAGTCATCGGGAAAAAAGCAAAAGAAAGTGGGTTGAAAAGGAAATGGAGCTGGTGGATGGTTTGTTCCTCTTCCACTTACTTCTCGCGTGCATTCCAAACACGGACTTGGACATCATCGCCACGGCAGACACAAACAATGCAATGCAACACAACAACACAACATAAAAGAACAACAACAACTAGAAATACACTCCCTCCCTTGTCTATAGCCTAGCTATCACTATTTTACGATGATGGTCAAGTTAAAATATATATTCTATACTTTGCTAGGAGAAACTACTAAAAGAAAAAAACAGCCGAAAGCAGACAAGCAAGAATACAAAGAACCACTATTGGCTCTTCTTGGCTTTTGCACAAAGAACAAAAATACAAGAACATGCCACAACACAAGAGCAGACACACAGCAAACACAAACCATGCACTTTAGGACTCTTCACTATGGAACGCATTGCTCACTCCTTGGGTTATTTAGTTACAGTAATAAATCAACTTGAAGGGAATCACGTCCAGTTTTCGCAAGTCTCTTGAAGCTCAACCTCAACTCACCGTAACTCAAAATGAAGTTTAATGGACTCCGCCATTCAGCCAAATACACACAAACAAACACACAAGCATCAATTGCCCATAAATACTCATTTACAGGTGGAAACGTTGACGTTGAACTTCAATGCTTTGCCTCACGCAATGAATTGACGTGTTTAATTCGAGTTTCGGTTATTTTGTCGTATTATCTTTTGACATTCCTACAGATTGAGGCAGTAAACAGTAAATGTACATTTATTTGTTCAAATACCACACAAGAAAACGTTTTTACCTTATAAAAGAGACAATAAAGCTTGTAAAAAGTCAATGTGTCATGTGTAGTGATGTGTAAAAGATATAGTAGGTTGTACAAGTAGGTATTTTTAGTTTTGTAAAGGTCTTACCGTAATTAAAGAGATTCAGTTCATTCAGAGAAGGAATAGCAGATGAAGTTATAGACTCCGTAAATTCCAGAGCTATAGGAAATATGAAAGTAAAACTTTTAAATAGGCACATAGATGTGGAAGTAGGTGTATATAAAAGGTAATAGCACTAAATGGTGTTGGAACACCATGTTTTACATGGCAAACTTTGGTTTCGTGTTTGTAAGCGTAAAAGTATCAGAGAAAACTTTATATAGGTGGGTGTAGGTAGGTAGAGAGTGTAGTAATAGTAAGTAAAAGGATGTGAGTGTACTTTAAGAGGGAAGAAGAAAATGTTTTAATTTGTCATGATTTGGTAGTGAACTCCTGAGGGATCGTGCTAAGAACATTTTCTAAGAGATTTGCTAAAATCTTTAAAATTCACAGAATAAAAAGCAAAACAGCATTATATATGTTAGTAGTAACGCGGTACTGTATTGTGTCTTATACTTTACATATAAGTATACCTAATCTACAAACTGAAAGATAAATAAATATTGTAGTATAGAACATGTATCTGTACAGTGGGATTTTTTGTCGGCATTTGTTTGGCAAGCTTATATTTCCACATTCACCACAGAAGAAAAAAGGTGAAAGGCTTGACTTGAGAGAGTGAAAGTACAAGATATATGACGTCAACAAAACTCACCCTAGGGGTTAAAGACAAAACATTGTGTAGAAGAATGGGTGAAAACATTTAGGGTGCTCGTTCTACAAGAATTGTTGACTGTTTGCTGTAAATTACTTACAGTGGACTGATATTTATGAGAGGCTGACATTTTCGTCGGGAAAAGGACAGGCAGCCAAGTGAAAGAGCAAAAGCCCAAAGATAGGAAAAACTAAACTTTCAACAAAATACAAGAAAACATTCGTTGCAAGTTACCAATCGGGAAACGAAGACCTAACACTTACTGTATTCTATCGTGTCTCACTCACTACTCAACTATAAAGACACTTCACACTACTTCAGCGTGTAGTAGGAACAGCCCTATACGGAAGTACGGCATATTCCGTTGTGTACAGTAGGAGTGTAAAAGTATATCATGACTGATGTATACACGAACGTATCTTTTCCACACTTGTCTTTGTGAAATAGTGTCGCAGTAAGTAAGGAAGGAGAGGATGCCGTAAAGTAACTAGTATCAGCTCACAGTTGTGTTATTGTCACTGCGTAAATATTTCAACGAAGTCACCCTCTCTCTCCACATCCTTCACTAAAAGCTGTACACTACACATACGGTGCGAAATAGAATAGGAAAATAGATTGGGATATTGATAGTGGCAAACAGATGGACTGGACATGAAATGGGGAAGTCGAGGAAACACACAATGGAGACAGAGACCAACTTATACAATCTGCTCTGCAGGAAAAACAAATGGACATGAAAATTGCAACGCAATCCTAAAAGTCCACATGATGCCTCCTGTCTCTTCTGCACGGATATTTACGACCAAATTCATACGATTTAATGGAAATCAAACATAAATTCAAATTTTGACTGGAGGTATCCGTAAAGTATGTAAAGGCATATAAAATGTCGTCATAAGTTTTTTAGGTAAGTAGTAAGAACGTAAAAACGGTGCACACGCGGTAGCGGTATGTGTGTGATGTAATAAAAGTAATTAGTGAAGTGCGTACGTAACAGATGTGGAATTGTGATTTTATACAGTAGGAAAAAGGAAGAAGTGTGGAGACACGCGTGTGCCTCCCATTTTGAATGCTTTTTAAAAGTGATAAGTGAAGGCAATGAAAATGGACTTGGTAGTATTCTTGAGTCCCTCATCTCATATAACGATAAAAGCAATTTATAGGTAAGTAAATCGTAAAACGTACGTTTATCGAAAAATTCCATAAAAAATCTGGGGTTTCTAGAAGGGACATCAGTGCGTCTTCTGGAACGATAGCGATCATCGAGCATCTGACCATCGTCTTGAGGGAAGTCCCCAACATCGGCTCCTTGGTTCTTGTTGAAGTGTGCAGTGGATTTATGAAGACGTGAACCGGTTTTTGTGGAAGTGTAGATGTGGATCAGTCCTCGGTTGTACTGTTCATCAGTGGAAGAGAAAGGCGGAAACTGAGAGGGAATTTGGATTTTCGTCGAATCGCAGTACGTCGAGTTACACACGCAAACGATGCTCCCTTTTCCGAAATTCCGTGGAATACAAGGCCGATCTTCTTGTTCCTGGTCTGTGAGTCCTTCTTGGGGATTTAGTGCTCCCGTAACTGTCGTATAATCAAAATCTCAATTCTCTCAGCATTCTCAATCGATTTCCAAACACATCGAGACACTTTCCGCTAACTACTTCTCCGGCTCACCAGCCACCGACCTTACTTTAACTTTACTCACTTTGTCGCAGATACTTTTCTTCTCTTTCTCTCTCCTGACTCCAAGACTCTTTTCACATCAACATTCGACGGATCCGTCTTGCCACAGTTCACAGTTACATTCAAGCACAGACAAGAAACATACTACCCAACTCACTACTACCGCTATTTCCAGAATGCCTTTCTTTACCAACTAAAGTCTCCACACACAAATGCCAACTAAACCAAGACCAAGTCAGTAAGTACTGAATCCAATGTGAACCTAGTTTACTTTTACTTTACTACTCTACTGTCTTAAATCGCCTTCCTTCTTCTGCAAACAAAAGACCATCCATAAGACAAGATACCTTCTTGCTTGGGTGTAGGCGGATGTGTGTCTTTTATAATCAGGATATATTTTCATATACCCTTAATACACATTCATTGTCTTAAAGATATTTCTCATTCGCTTTCTTAGTAGGCATGGTTGAAATTCCCTTTTTATTTCGGACATAGCTGTTTTATCTGTATCATACTATCATCAATAATCGTAATTAGTATCTACACGGAAGAATTCGCAAATATTTTGAGTACTATTTGTTAAGCTTTTTTGTTAACACTTCCCCTGCTTTTCTAAATAGAAATTAGATGATTTATTTGTTATTTGTTAATAAAAAAATAATTTTTAATTGTAGTTAGTCAGTTACCTAATTAATGAAATATTGGAACTCCTAGAATCTTTTCTGTAACAACAGTAAAAATGTTGACCTTACTAGTAATGTATAGAGTATAGGTAGATTGTTCGCTCTATAATTTGTATGTAACATAACGCTCTTTGTCTTCGTATCGAAATTATGTGACTAAAATCATATAGACGTACGCTATGCTAAAATGTACGCAGCTGTAGTATAACATAAAGATAAGTTAATAAAATGCAGAAATTAATCTGCGACTGATAATGAAGCATCATAGTACGTAAATCATATCTTGGAAGACATGTCCTCTATATTTAACTTTGAATTACTGACACAATTTAGTGTTCCGATTCCTACATAATCCTGCTGCAATGCTCCGTCATGAATGCACAAACTGAAGAAGCTATTACAGTGTTGATGAGAATAAGACTTAGGTAGGTTGTTTGGCTGAGCTTGTCACAGTTTCACTTGCAAAAGTTTAACAAATGTTTTAAAACTTCATAAATCTCACGGACGTGTTTGAAATTCGTATCAGCTTGGAAGTTACATGTATAGTATAAGCATGCACTCCTATAACTATTACTATAAGAACTGGAAACCCGACTTTTGTGACAAGCATGTCAATAGTTTGACTAATGGAAATAAACCTGTATTACGGAAAATGTATGTACGTATAAAATGTATAACATGCGTATTCATTAGCGGCTAACACGAGAAGAACTACAGAAAATGTTGTCGCAATGACCTAATTCCGGAAGTTTTGAAATTAAATACACTACCGGCATAAAAATGGCATTTCACAGGTTTAATGATTAAACCATGTAGGTATTGAATTGACAAGTCCAATTACATACCTCCCACTCAAACTCCACTTTTCTAACATCATTAGGAAAAGTAGCAGAAAAAATAATTACCCGAATTGAATTCCAGAAAGAAATGGAAGAGTAGGACAATGACAGGAAACAAAACTCTCTTTGTTGAAACTTGAGACATTTTCCCCATTTTACACTAGGATTCTTCTCTTCCGTCCTTTTCTGCACCAAAACCGATGTAGCACACACTCCACTGTGTAAAACTGCCCACTTTTTATTCCCTGTATGTGAATCCTGTGAGACGCAAGTGTCCCAACAACTTTAACCATGGAACTGAACTCAACCACAACGTAATTGAAACCAATTGCTTTTCAAAATTAGTGGTCTAAACTTGTAAACTGAAAGAATATGGTAATTTCAACTGAAATATTAAATTTGCACATTTTGAATGCGCCTTAGAGTATATTAGTATTAGTATTACACTTCCACTAGGAACGGACAAAGACTGCGACTAAGTCGAAACGAGAAGTTCAGCGTAGCGGAGATAAGCTCTCCGATAGTTCTTTAATGTATCTTGGCAGCCTTCTTCATTGATAATGAGAACTGTGAATGTAACTTGGCTCGATTTCAGAAGAGCATTCTAAAATACTAAGAATACATACACAATAACACACAAAAGAGTGAAATGAGACATTGGCAGTCCGTAGTGTATACTCATACTAGCACATATAATAAGATTTGATGATATTAGCAACTTTGTGTAAATGATTCAACTCTTATATAACAATAAGCTCTTTTCTATACAATATAAAATATACTTAACATTCATGAAAGAATATTAATCGTGTAGTATTGTTTGTTATAGCAGCTACTACCAGCACTAGCTACACATGATAATGATAACTGGGCGCTATGTATAATTGTATAGTAAAGGACACACTACTTATCTACCTGCACGGTACGTGCCAATAAACAGACACTGCAGACTCAGCTTGTGCTGACATTACTGATTCATCTTATAAACGTCTAACGGTATATACAAACACAAAGCATATGAAGCACCTACTTGTTTTCGTGCAAAATTACTTAGCACTACTGCAAATCTGTATACACTAACAATATTCAGCCCACGTGCATCTCTGATTGTGATTACATAATAGGGAATAAGGATAGAAGCTATATTATATTTACTCTCTTGCTGATCATTTCTTTCCTTTCCTTCACAACATTCTTTTTTGCTCCACAAAATCTAGCAATGAATAGATAATAAATATTTTCGATAAGAAGCCAACTGTGTGTGTGTGTGATGTTATAACATAAGTAAGACTAATTCATCTATTTTCCGATTCAAATGGTCAAACTTGACCCTTATTTTAACTTGTAATTGTTCTAAATGCACTAAGATATTCAAAACTGATATAAAACAATGAAGTGATAATTTTTGAAGTATAAAACGTATAACAAAAGTGAGAAGTTGCTAAAAAATTTGTTCTTTATTGTACTTACTGTGTATTAAATAGGTTTGGTTTGTATTTGTAGTTGTAGGAGCGTTATTCATTCTCACTTTCGTATTTTATGCCTATTTGGCCGCATTGGGTACATAAGCCACTCTTATTATTAGGTCAGGTGCATTACATACATTTACGTCTGGCTGTGGTAAAGTAGTTGACCTTTAGAAACAGGTTTTGCTTTGTTTGGGTTAACAGGCACACACAAGACACACTACCGCCATAAAGATAACTGTATATAGGCATTTTGTATCTCTCTGCAAATTTTTCCATGTGGTCAACTTACATGATCATCTTGCTTTTGCAAATAACATCCTTAGTTTATATCACGCAATTTGAAAGGGAAACATTCACCTTTAACTTATTATTATATATCTTTAATTTCTCATTAGATTGTCAAAATTAAGTAGGTATATTTTATGCAGATTTTACTTTTGGTGCGCCAAGACCGCTAATTCCACTAGTGAGCACGTAATGGTTGCTTTCTTAGACCAGATTGAAATTTATAAAAGAGGCATTAATTACCTTGACACATTATGCTTATTGATATTTACCTATAATTTTATTTAGCCCATATATACAATTAGAAAAAGCTCATGATTTTCATTAACCCTAAAAAACACAGCAAACTATTATTTTGAATATTCAATTCACGAAATGGTCAAGTAAACAAATATCTTAGAAACTTACATTCACATTCACATGACATTTAATTTCCAGACAAGTTTTTCTGTCGCCACAGACGTTAGCAACTTTTTTTAATTGTAGAAGTGTGTCTTACATTTGTTCTTTGATGTTCTTTATGAATCATTAGTAGCCAGTCATTATTTACTTTCTAACATTTACAACCAGAGATACATATGTTGATTAATCAGTGTCAATTATTATATTATGAAGTACTTTGTGAAGTAAATCCAACCTCCAATACAATGTGTGTAAGTAAATACTTTACATACTTTTGCACGGGTGCGCATTGAGCTCAAGTTCATCGTAAATTTTACTATTTCCTTCTTTAGGTAGTTAAATTAGGTGCATATGATTAGTTAAAATTTACATGGTATTCAAATACGTACTTAAAGAAGAATGTTTTAAGGTTCAAGCAGGTTGTATAGATGTATCTGATAAACAGTAAATCTGTAGTAGTTAACAATATGCGTATATTCAATATTACAGATACGTTGCTCTAACACAATGCATTTTAAATTGCATACATGCAGTTTAAACTTACAATGCAATGATTTCTGTTACATCATGTACAGATTTAGTGATCTGTGATCAGATTACTAAAATAACAGTGACTTCATGTAGCAGGTGGTTTTAATTAAGCCGTAGAAGGAAATGTTTGCAGTTATGTTTATGCATGTTTATTGTAATAGTATTGATATATTCACGGTCAATGACTACCAAGAAAAATATCTATTAAACTGAGCACGTAACATTCTCGAGATTTACACTTACATGAGAAAAACTGTAAATGTTCATTAGGGTATTGTTGGTCCAGTACTAACTAAAAGAACAATCGCATCAGAGTGAAAAAGAATTCTACACGTACTTAACTTATAATAGTTTCTACTGAAATTAATGAAAAGTGATTTGACACTTTATCAACCTCAACAAGTCCAAAAGTGACGCAAGTGACGAATGTACTTCAGAACAATAAGTGCTCCTTAACATTGGCAGTCGCAATGAAGTGCAACAATGACTGTTGTAATCTTTCACTTATAAAAATGGAATGACAGATAGTACATGAGAGTATACCTATATCTAATAGTAATTAAACGCTTATACGTGCTTTAACCTCCCTTAGCAGCGATTTGTCTATGTGTACACTTTTTATCAAATCTATATGGGCGAAAGAAACACGTACTAATGTAATAAGCATGAAACCACACTGAATTTTTACTCGAATTAACACGAAGTAACACGAAGCAATTGCAATTGAGTAGGATTACGTTTACCTCTACGTGGAACGTAATGATTTATACAGTTACTCATGAATATGTAATAGGAATGGGAAATGTATTTTTAACTGTACATGTATCTTGTTTCATCTGTACACAAACTATAAAAAATTGAACATTCACTTCCTTTGTCACTTGACGGTCGTAATTTCCCGTTAGAATAAATTACTTTTCATTCAGTGTCTCTATGCATTTGCTAGTCACTTATTATTGACGATGAGGGTTAAAGTTTCTGTCCCTAATTTAAATTCCTACTGGTCATCCTTTCAAAAGCAAGCTACAAGTACCTTGTTTACCCGATAAGTGTTTATACGTACACATTCACTTAAATTACCTCTTAATTTCTTGTAAAAGGTAATAGTACACGTAGTGCATGTGAAAATAATGATTGTATCCATTACACAATAAATAATATCACACTTTGTCGATGTAAATGTATACAAGTTGTCGATGACAATGAACTATTTTTTATTTTAGCACATTGTCTCTTTACAAAGTGTACAAAGCGCACCTTTAGTCAACCCATGCGTAGTACTACATACGTCAGCTTTAGTATAGAAAACGCTTTGAATGCACTTAAGCTATGTAATTATTGTTAAATGTGACGATTTAAATTTTTAACTTGTTTTATCCGTAGGGTCTAGTGTTCTGTCAATCGAAAGACAAGTAACTACATTCGTAACTTCAGAAAAGACTGATGGAT
This sequence comes from Pogonognathellus flavescens, assembly GCA_019776165.1. Taxonomy (NCBI): domain Eukaryota; kingdom Metazoa; phylum Arthropoda; class Collembola; order Entomobryomorpha; family Tomoceridae; genus Pogonognathellus; species Pogonognathellus flavescens. The sequence continues at coordinate 24,477 of JABASD010000394.1, forward strand.
AATTTATTACTCTTTTAGTAATTCATCTGTATACGATTGAGTATACGAAAGAGTTAATACTAAAACCAAAACTATTGTCATTTGACAAAATTGGTGAGACTTATAACAAAGCATTGATGAAGGGCAGTTTTACTTTCACATAAAGTTATTTCTTTCTTTTTGGGTACTACAGCATGGTTGTAATGTAACAGTCACTTATACTGTAATAAGTAATATAATAAGTCTGTAAAGGTAAATAGTACTTAAAATTCATTGTTTCAATACAGTTACTCAGAATTAGGTACTACTGTTATTGCATAATAAATAGTAAATACATTTGTGTCAATGTTAAAGTAGTGCATAGCTGTATATGCCTGTATAGGTAGTATATATGTATTCTACAAGCCAAGTTATTTTGTATTGTGCAAACATTCGGGCTTTGCGAATCAATATTGTAAACAAAGAGAATACAATAGGTAAGCACACATCAAAGTACAAAAGCACACATTTTGGGTAGCTGCTGGTACCTTTATGGCGTTTTAACAGCATGCTATAAAATGTTCTTTGTATTTGTATATTTAGATTAATGGTAAGGTTTGCTTGGTGCCAAATTGGTCAAGTTAATGCAACACGACTACGTCGATGCAATGTCAACATTACTTTCCACAGCTCGAGAGAGCTTTCAAAGGATTTGTTAAGCTGGTCAGGGAATCTGCCTCAGAGAAATCCAAGTTTTGTGTTTAGCTTTTATTCAGTTTTATTTCGCTCGTGTTTGCAGAAGAGACAGATGCAGATGATGTAAACTTGTCTGCGTGTAGCAACACAAAATCCCATAAGCAAAGTGGACAAAAACAATCCAAATCTGTGGGTTCACTTTGTAGCATGATGGTAATAGGTATATGTAGGTACTATGCTAACAAATGCTTTAAAGTTCTTATTGGTTAACCAGCATGAAAAGAAGTTGCTTAAAATAATTCTCATCGACAAGAAACTACTAAGACTTTGTTTTGTATCAAAATTCGACCATAATGAATATCCATAGGTTCTGTGTACTGCAGTTAAAGAGATATATTGTAATATGCAACATAATTCCATCCATATAAATTTTAGACACCAATAATTATTGTGTATACTTCATTTTTGTAGGTCCGTAATCCATTGTTAGTTCCATTTTGCTGTAGTTTAGAGTTAAAATAGCTTGGATATTATAGTTAGTACCTAATAATGTTTGGTGACTGAAAGTAGTAAGTAAGCTTAATAATGAAATGAATCACTATTAATCTTTGCCATGTACACACGTTTGGCTTTGGAAAATGACGGAAAAATAAAAATACAAGATTTTTGTAACATTGCCAATAGAAAGAACACGCCTATAAATACCTACTAATGCAATGTACAGATAGATATAGCGGCAACAGGACAATAAGGTATCTGTATAATAATAAATATTAAGATTTTGTAATTAGCAAGCAAAAAGTGCATACGTCAAACTGAATTGAGACAATTGTTGCTGCGACTATCGCAATTTTTTTATTTGACAATCGGAAGGTTGTATGTAGTTGCAAAGTATCTAACTATTAAAGGTGTATTTATATGGTAAAGGTGGAAGGCAAGTAAGTACTGGAGGCGTATTCTTTTTCTTTCAAATCTGTTAGCGTTTTTTACTGCGACAGATGATGTTCAATTAGTACTAATAAAGAAATAAGTAATTTTTGCGTTCATGAAGTTAACTATGTTTCATTTGAAGCACCTTCGCAGCTAACGTTCCAGTGTTGTCTTTCATCTTTAGAAATGAGAAGCTAACAAGCTTAACATTTCGAAATGTGTCTACCTGGAAATGAAGAACTTGTATTACAAACCATTGTTCCAATACATCAAAAATTCTAAGCTTGTTATGCAATTACTAACATTAAAAATAAAACAAATAAATATGTAGGCCTATGAAATGCTTTTATAAATATGTAGCCTTTAACTCTTCAGTTCAGACCAAACTCCTGAGACTTTGTAATATTTAAATTGGCAATTTTATTAATGTTTATCATTCATGCATAACATATCTACAGATATGTACATATATGTACATGTATACATCGATATTACGAGTACCTATGCCTATAGGTAATAATAATATGTTCCTTGGGTAATTATTAATTATATTAGAATATGATCCTAAGAATGAATTTCTGCATCAGAATGATGTTAAAGAAGCTTTCAAGGTGATATTTTTCAGCAATATGTAGCTTTCTTACTCTTTCTTGCTTCTTTGTGGGAATCGGTTACCTGTGGCCTAAAGGAAGGCAATCAACATGATTTCTTGTAAAACACGCAAACCAAGGAACCAATCTAGTGCCTACAAGTTCAATACACTTTTCGCTAACTTGTATCTAACGACCGAATAATTACATGCATGGTGTAATTAACAATGTTATTTTGTTCTGTTTTATATACAAAGGTCGCAACTTTTTAAATAACCTTGCTGTTACGAATTTTTTAAATCAATCAAATGTAAGGGTATGTTTCAAATTTCAATTACATATATGCATTGCAATGACTAACTTCACAAGAAAAAGTAGATCAAGATCATAAAAATGCAAGTTCATGAAAATCTTGACCCAATACAGAATAACACGCAAATCTTAATTGAAAAGATGTCTTGAGAATCTCTGTTTCTGACTGCATTTCTCGAGTGTGTTTCTATTTTGTGATTTCGTGATGGCAAAAATACCCTATATCAAGTGATGATAATTTTTTTATTAAAATTTTTAATTTTGAAACCTTTGATGAACCTTAAGAAGTTAGTTAAACGTATTTTTGAATTGATCCAACTTTATCTATGTTACAATAATATTGCAATAATATATTGTGCCTGTAAAAAATGGTCACAAGGAGTACTAAGTGTGTTTTACAGATTTTTACTGAAATTCATTTAAATAAAAATAATAAAGCTGTACTGTAAACAATAATATAATTTTCCAATACATTCCAGTTAAAGTTACTATCACGTTTCGGCTTAGTACATACACAGAAGCAAATCAGAAACTAGTTCAACATTGATCTGTGTAAAACAATATTTAGGTAGATAGTAGATGCCTAAATACTTAATGACATTACATAGGTAGTTACATCTAATCAAAATTGTTTCAATGAACGACAACCTCAAAAAACATTATATACTTCATCCGCGTCAATGCTCAATCTTGCTTTGAAGTAAAAATACAAGTAAGATTGAGCATTGTCGCTTCTCTGGCATTAATTCGTATAAAATCTTACTCTAAATAATCCAAAATACTGAATTGAATGCAAACAAAAATATTTAACATTGCATGTATCTTGTTGTATGAAAATCACTTTTTTGGAATCTTAGCAAAACAGATCTTAGCTAATAGTTCATAAAGAAAATATTCGAAAATATAAACTACAGAAGTTTTACAGTAAAATGAATTATCTACTAGTATCTGTATATAATTGAAATTTATACTCATACAACAAACCTACTAATCCTTAATAAAAATTTATGTGTTTTAGCCATATCTATTTCTTTTGGCTGTGTACACAGTCACATTTAAAGCATATCACTACCGTGTTTAGTAATTTAATATGCTCATCCTTCAAAAAGCATCAAAAATATAGTAAAATGCACATTAACACAATTAACATTATTTCTACAACAACCTTAGACTCATTTACTCTTTACCTTTCAAAAACAATTTCCTAGCTAAACGGGCACAAAAGGAAGGATCGTTTAAACTTTAATACTTTGTTTCTACACATAACATGTACCGCCTTTCTCATTAACAAAGTTACAAAAATTAAATCTTTCTGAGATAATGCGCTTAGAATCTCATAAATCAACAGCGTTGTAGTACAAGTAATCAATTTACTGTTCTTGCAGCTATGTACTAATACAAGAAGAATCATGACACATTTTGATTTGCAAAATACACAAAAAAATACACTATGCACACGTACAAACAAACAAACTGCTGTCACTTACCCACTACTATGTATATTGAATAAACACAAAGGAAACCAAGCAGTAACGAAACGCTGTATTTTATAATGGCAAGTTTACCATTGCATTTTATATACGTGAGCAGATACTTACTTAGTACTTACGCGTACGTAAGTGCATTAATGACTTGGACAGATTGCCATTCTTAATGCAACAATACTAATACAGGTGTTTAAGCACTCTTACTTGCTGTTACAGCCACATATACTTATACTGTTGGCGTGTTTTATCGCTAGATCTGTAAATCTTGGAGTGTTGGCCAGTTTGTACTCCTACAACACACTAGCAGAGCAGAGATCACACACTGCAACTCAGCTCGCTTTGCTGACCTTTACAGACACTTTTTCAAACGTACCGTACTCAAAGTGAGGAGCTAACATAATGCTTATTATTATTACTGTAATTTTTTGAGTTGATATTATATAACCGAGACTCATACTCTCATACCTACTATGAATTAGATAAACATCTCATTTTCACAGCTATCACATTACTATTAGTATAGTTAGGTATTAGTATTTGTGTGTTTACCTTCAGCATGAAAACGTTTCTGGTAAGCGCAGTATATCCTGCATAATACATAAATGCATGCATGCAGTAAATACAGATACATTTAGGTACATGTATAATAATAGTCTCAGGTATACCTACCTATGTATTAGTGTATAACAGACCTAGTGTTAAATTTTGGCAATTTTCTACTAATTATACGCATCCCAAATTCATAATAAAATTTCATGACAGCAGTTGTCATTGTCACTAAATGTTTAAACGCTATAATACTTTGTAATATAGTGAACAACTAGTTTAGGATGACAGGGTCAAATAGACTTATCTTCATTCTTTACATAATTTTTCATGTAGAAGTAGGCCACAGGGCAAAGGACATCATTCAAATGATGGAAGATTGTCTGCAATTTAATTTTAATAAATAAATAATTAAATATTTACTATTTCTGTATTTTCTAGCCAAGATTTCCATTTGTTTGGACATCCCTTTTGTGTATCGATTATATGCACACTTACACACATAATCAAATCAATCAGACTACGTCTGCATATTTGATCTAAATTACCTACTTATTCGAATTGATCGTGTGTGTGAAATTAAAATTATTGGTTACGGACTTTAATTTTAATCTTAAATGTTGGAATTTCTAAATAGGCACATTTTGTCCCATTTTTTAATGAAGAAATGAGAAATATTGAATAAAAGCAGTAAAGGAGAAGCGAAGAGACCACCAAAGTGATAAATGCTGTAGAGGTGGTATTTAACGCAGGCTGTAATCCGTCATAAGTCACTGTTTCCAATTAGTGGCTTAAAATGAGAAAACACAAAGCTGAGGAAAAAACGACACCCCAAGTAATTAGTGAACGTGAGTAATGAGAAAGGTTTTAAAGGTAATTAATCAGAAATCTCCTATCACGATACACGAAACACAACCCCAAGGGTTATGACTTCTGCGGTGGTGGTGGCAGCGACGAAGCGAAGATCGCTATACGGCAGGGAGAAAACTCCACTAACAAGTAATGAACTACTTTGTGATTGTGTGCTTCTCCTCTGGTTGTTTACACAAAGGTATTGCACCATAATGTGATAATAATAAATAATGAGACACGATTTCTTTGCTTTGTTGGAGCTTATTGTGTAATGAACCTGAATATTACAACAAATACCAATTATTTCATTGCTGATACAATAATGCTTAAAAGCAATGCATCTGTATGTTACTGATTAAAACGATTACAATTTTTACAATGGCTCTTCTGAATGATTCACTATACAATTTTGGATTAAGATTAGGTAATGTATAAATTGGATATACCTACCTACTTAAGTAATGATTATTACTACTATCTCCAATAGGATTACCTATGTGACCATTATTGTTGTGGAATACCATTTCCATTTTACACAGACGCTAGAATTGTAGCTCTATAACATGAAGCAATTTATATTTTATTTTAGTATTACACAAACCTATCTGTACATAGGCAGTATCACTATTACTCACGTAATGCTTAAACACACGTTTTTCAGGTATAATAATTTTTTATTTTACAAACTTTATCACGCAAAAGAACATTTAATGAATTAACACCAACATTAAAAGAAATATTGCAAGTACATTTAATTCATTACTTGTATGTTGTAGGTTCGGTGTGTCCAAAACCTGGAATAAATTAAATAACACACTAAATTTAAAAAATAAAATGGAAAAGTGAACTAAAATTGGTAAAATCTGGGATATGTCTACCAGAAAATGGTGTGTGAGTGTTTGTAGTTGGTGTTATTTAAGTGTAAGGGGTATTTTGGACAAGATGAGCTGAAAAGTAGAGAGAATAGGCTTGAGACTGTGTAACTGTTTCGGCACATCGAGTGGGATGTGAAAATAAGATCAGAGTCTCATTTAATTTCGAGGCAGCTCGATTGATGAGCCTCAGTGGACTTATAAAGAATTAGATTGGATGTTGAATTGGTGGAAAAGTTTTTATTCTCAGAACTTTCTGTGAACACAATCAAGTAGAAAGTAGTAGAAGCTAAGATAAATCTTTTCCCGAGAAAGTCCAGAGAAAAACTTCTCGCAGAGTAATATCTGTTTTGTAATAAACATTTCTAAAAATATTCTCTCTACATTACATTATGCCACCAGCAAAAATTATTTGATGCTATTCATTACGCCACATTGCACCCAAGTTTTGACAGTTTTGATGCATACAAAAATAATCCGTATACAAATTAGACAGCCGATGGCACATAAAATCAACCACGAAGTTTGTACTACTCGAAGCAAATAAATTGCAAATGGATGTGTTGAATGTTTTCAATGGTGACGTTGATAAGATATCACGAAAGAATGACATCTTGGCTCAGACATATCTACCAAGGCACATATGTGTTCAAGTTGCAGATACACTTAAACCATACCTATAGTACTTCGTAAGCGTAAGATTCCCTTATCACAGATAAGGCCCCTTTGGCTCTCCTTCTAACTGAATAGAATTAGCAATAATAGATATATATTCTTAGAAAAAGACATTTTTCTTCAACTTCAACACACAAGATTCATAATATTTTCACCAAAGGATATTAAATCCGAGGAAACTTCAATCTCAAAACTAGTTCATTCTCAGTAGCAGCCTGTGCTTTCCTACAAGTGACTCCTTGCGAGCTAACATTATGTAGACTACGCAATTTGTTCCATGAGTTATGGCTTGTGTGTTCAAAAAAACCTTTAAATCGGAACGACCATGACTTCCATGGAGAAGCAACCCATTTTTAAAAAAGAACTATTCCCAACCTACAACTTATAAGTATATAGAGGTGTGAGTCGCGTTCGTGATCCATTTTTCTACTATATATGTGTAGGTGACATTAGATCGGATCTTATAAAACTATACTTCACTACATGTATACATAACTACACCAGAGATACCAATAAATACATTGCGGTGTATATAGCCATGACAAAAATGCAAATATTTCAAAATTGGTTTTCTGTTCTTTTTTTGTCACGACTGGAATCTTGTTTGCATTTAGCCAGTCGAGAACAATTTGGAAAAAAGGCAATCCAATCCAAACTGAGCTACGTCTAATCTTTTACAACTTTTCTCTGGTCTGTCCAAAGGACAGTGGTACATAGTAATACTACACAAAGATGTACCCGAAACCACCACACGTGCATATATGCACTGTAAGTATACTTACATAGATATGCCATTACATTCCACACTTTTTCATAAGTCGATAATATAATGGAATTTTGTGGTTTCTTATATAAATATAAGTACTTAGTTTAGTACAGTGTAAGATTGCAGTCTCAATTTGTTATGTATAGTGTGTTTCGATCGAAAAGTTTTTTACTTGACTTGATATCTCGTATGTCAGTTGTATACCGTGTGAACGTCTTCATATTGGCGATAAAAGGATTGAGCAGAGATTCAGCTTGTCATTCAAAGCTCTTTATATGCATCTCTTATATACAATTCCACATATATATAGCTACTTTATAAATATAAGTTCATTCACATTGATATGGACCCTACAATAACAACAACAACTTTGCAAACGCCAATAGTGTCGTGGTCAGCAACTACTTCGTATATAACTTACACTACATACTATAGAGTGTAAGTTATATAATATATTTTATTACATAGTATACATGTATACATATACGTATTGACTTCTGCATGTACTTAATAAGATTATTATAAGTATTATGTATATAGATCTCGTATACGTTTTTACAATGTATAAGATGTAGGTATGTACCTAATGTAGCAAGTGCTGGGAAATAGTGCTGAATATTGACTACTCACTCTAACTGACAATGTGACAATCAGTTGGGGCTATAGTGGGTTGTGTGTGTTTGTGTTCTGTGCTTTTCTTGTGTGTCTGTTGTGTCCCAAGACTCTTTGCCTTTCTTCGGAGTAAAGGAAGGATATAATACAATATTACAGCCATTATATCAAAAGTGACTCTTTTCAGGCAACACAACATTACGCGTAGGATGTTGCAAAGGAAAAGCCAAAACGCCTGGAGAGTTACACAGAATATAATAGAATCCATGCTAGTAGAACTTCCAGCTATATCTGTAGCTTTCTAACTGTAGTCACTCACTCACACGTATTACTAACTTCCACAAGAAGATTGGCAAAGTCTTGTTGTAACGATGTAATATATGGCCAAGTAGTAAGTAATATGAAAGATGAGGGCAAGCCATAAGAACAGAGTCCTCGTGTGTTGTGTGTGTGAGAATATCCTGGAAGAGAAGAAGATCTTTGTAGAGTAGCAGTGGAGGTATGTGTAGTAATGTGTGTAGTGTACTATATATAAAGAAGAGAAGGAAGTGGAGTTTGACTCGGGGCTATGGAAAGCCAGCTCTAGCTTTGGTACAGTTAGTCTTTCTTGCTGAGATATATATGCAATGCACTAGTGACTTGTGAGAAATTCAGTGGAGGATTCAGTTAGTAGAAGAAGTAGAGTTTATGCTATGTACGTTAGTAAAGCTTAGGAAGAAAACTATCTGTGAGTTGTTAGTGCTTTCTGTGTGGAAGTACTAGCAGTGCAAGTCGTCTTTATATAAATACATGGTACACAAAGAACAGTGTTGAGCATATCACAGCCATAAATCCTGTAGCTGTTCAACCATCCAGTATAAATCATGAGCACCACTACCAGAAGACTAAACGCACCAAAAAATATTTATAACTCGTTTTACGGCCATTTCATTATATTTTGCTGCTTAAGTATCTATCTGTCTTGTACGCGGTATAAATACTATAATGTTATTATTACTATCTTAAACTTCTAATGCGCAATATTAAAGACTCAAGACTGCAGTGTAATCAATTTCATCGGCAGGAATTTACAATAATTAGTATGAGTAAGTTTTATGTGAAGAATTTCAATAGTTATTTAGGTAATGTGCATTATATACATATTTGTATGCAGAAAGTAATAATTTTTATGCCTATACACAAAAGTAGACTGCTTTTATAGATAGCATTTTAAATGAATAATGATGAAACTTAGAAAAAATTAGTTGCTGTAAACACACAAAGGACAGAGACGCATTGCAAATAGTAGAGAGGAAACTATTCTTCTCAATTCGAACTGCAGTTTCCGTTCCTATTTTTGTTTCTCATGTGAATGCGTATGCAATGCCCACAAATATTTTTACACAGGATTTCATTTTTTGTTTGTGTACTTGTGATATATAGCGGAGAGACAGGATACTTTTCATTGATATGCCCCACTACTTTTGTTCTATGTTTCCTCCACTTTTTTAGTTGGTTCTTTAAATTCATTCTTCTGGTACTACTGCAATAATTACTAATATTATTTTGCTGATTCCAAGTCCATTGTACGTTTCGTATAAATGCAATTTTTTATCTACACTAATAGTAACAGATCCCTTTTGCTTTAGTTGGTTATACAAAATACAATTCACAATGATTTGATATCATTTTAACAGAGATTAACCATCTTAAAGTTTTAACGCAGTTTTTATGTATTAATTTCGTTGAGTTATCTTTGCCTAGACGTAAACAGTCAAAATTTCATCAGAAATGAATTAAGAGTTATGACAATATATAATGCAATGTTGAAAGCGTGTACTTTGTTATGAACTTATGATACATTTTCATCCTTTCACCGTACATTATTTAATGAGTGTTTGTTGGCGGAGAAAAAGTGTTTGGTTGGTTTGAGATACACAAGTCAACAGAAGAGAAACACATAAAAGCACTAGCGAGAAATGATATATAAATGTATGAAAAGAGACTCATAGATCTTTTTCATTGGATCAGATAGAAACTATAAAGCATCTTCTGCCTTGGCACCATCTCACTTTTACCACTCACTCTAAAAGCTATCTCTGCATTTACTTAGACTTGCTTTACACCCCATTATATTACATTAGAGACAACCAAATGCAGTTTTCTCCGTATAGCACACAATGCTTTATTATACAACCTACTGATACTCTCTCAGCAAGAACAAAATGGCTTGAAAGGACAAAAAGAGAAGGCTTATATATAAAATGCTATTTTGCACCTTTTGCATTTTGTCTTATGGTTTCTCCTCATAATATTTCTGTATCTCATTGTTTCCCTCCTTTACTCCTTTCTCCATACAACTTACAACACAACATTTCATTTCTTTAACTTTACTACCGCACTACCACTACTCTATTTACTATTAGCTTTGCTGAGTGAATCTTTACGCTGTGAATATCTGAAAAATACTTTTCTGCTCGCTGTAACCATCCCTTGGAGAAAGTATGGTTTGTGTATTTCTATAAATAGTGCAATACAGGGAAAACACAGAAACTCGGAAATTTTAGATTTATATGTACTCTGGAGAGATACAAACGCATCATTTCTTGGCTAAGTGAGTGAGTAAAATGAAGAGACTGCTGTACAAATACAAGTGTACTATTTGCTGAAGAATATCTTTGTATTTGTACACACGTCGATATTTCTTCGTCTCAGTGTGTCTTCAGAAAGAGCAGTTGCAGTACCTATATATACCTCACATAGGTATAAAGTAAACACTATATACAGTTGTACCTTTAGACTATATAAGATTTATGCCGACTACTAACTGAAGACGAGACTTGACTCGATATATTATATTTCCTCTCTGTCTGCCGTGTGCGTGGTAATAGAATATTTTTGGACTTATTATATACCTAACAGGATTTCAGATACTTATATTATTTCTCTATAACTTTCTAATGCGGATATACCTTTGCACTTTATACTATACTACTTTCCAGATATAATAGTAAAGGTAGTAGTAACAGTGGTTGTTCATAAAGATACCATACACACATAAAACCCACTTCTGTCTCTGTGTGTAGGTAGTCTGTGAGTGTAATGCCATCCTGACTATCCTTCCTGTACCTACTTACAACAACCACTCCTTTCTTCAGTACTAAAGAGGAACGGGAACCGCGACTGGGAGTAGTAGGAGTACACTGCATTACATTACACATTCGGAATTGAGAAGAGAAAAAAGAGCTAAAAGGTAAGTAGACATCTAAAGCAACTTGAGAGATTCTGCCACATATATTTTATTCAATGACTGACATAACCGGAAATAAATTGAGTTTTTATGCGCTCCTTGCATTTCAGGTTCGAGGATATCAAAAGCAGTCAAAGTATCCACGCAGTACTCAACTAACAGCCACACAGCCGTCGTCGCGGCAGCAAAGATGCCTTAAAGTGCTACAGCCCGGCACAATCCTACACACCATGCAGTGCGTATCTTTTATGCAGGTACCTATATCCATAGCTAACTGCATAACTACGAGATGAACAGATTCTGAAAGCTTTTACGTCATCTCAATGCTTTCCACTCTAATCCAATGCACAGACCTTTACTTTCTCTTTCTTCTTTACTAACGCACAGCTACAGTGTAATATATTTTTATCAAATCTGAAATTCAAAGAAAAACCTAATATACCTACACCATAAAATGTTTTCTGACATAGCTACCTCAAACGTATCCATTTCTACCTACAGCAGAAGTTGGCTTAGCTGTCTGTATATATAAATGTGTACGAATTTCCTCAGTACATTGAGCACTCGTTACTGTTTAATGAGCGGTGTTTCTATGTATTCAGAATTCCTACGCAGTCTGTAACTAACAGAAATAATATTATTACGCAGTTACATATACATAGAGTGGATGTGTATACAGATAGAAAATATGTAGGGCTAGACTATGAAGAAATTGTCCTACTGGTTCAGTTGCACAGTGTTTCTCAATCAAAACGCTGAGAGCAGATTGAATTTTAACGTAAGTTGGCAAGAGCTGACAAGAAATGGCATGCGGATATGACAGCCGTGTCATAATTTATAATTTGCATATAGTTTCCATTTCACAGCCTTATAATGAATGTACATTTTGCATATTGTGTGTATTTAATATGTGTCTACAACAGGATTCACCATTATCACAAATGTGAACAAGACATAATGCGATATTTTAGTAGTCATGTTGCTCACGCAGTGGAAAACTTAATGACTATGAGCATCCACGAGTATTACACTGTGTAAGTATCACAAAGGATCAGACTGTGACTTTAGCCAAATGTGGAGCACAACATGACATAACATCACAGCATGCGTTTAATTGTATATTGACCGTGGTTGGTACAGAAGGAGTGCTATGTATGAGTTCAGGCTAAATATCTAAATAAGTCAGTCGCTACTTACTGCGTGCATTCTAAAGTGGATTGGTGAAAGTACAAAATGTGCAGAGTGGCAAATAGTGCATGTGCTCGAAATTTGACGGTTTTGACGGTGAAGTAACTTCCGGTCCGCTGGATATGAGTCAACTTATCAATTTAATAGTGCTTCCACTTCCAGCAGATCCGATATATTTGTATTATGCATGTAGGCTGAAAGCATCCAATATTCATGAGTCAAAGTCACAGTAACGCGTGTTCAGTCTATCCGGACACTGCCCGTATTCATTACAGTATGTATTACAGCGCAAATGTACTTTTAATAATTTCAGGATACACCCACATAAAAAGCTGAGAATTTAATGTGCATTTCACACAAAGTTAAAATTATGAAAGGGTTGATAGATGCATTGTTTTATAGCTATAACATGTATAGAATGTTCAGAAAGAAACATTAGTGCACATGCATTAGTTCTACTCAACCTCCCACATTCGCCTATGCATTAAATCGGCATTCTCATGCAGTTCTACTCTTTTCTGAGTCTCAAAATAAATTACACAAAAAATCTAATACATGTGTAAAATGATGCTTAATTTGCTCATTACACCCACCACTTGATCCGCATTAATAATGTAGCTGGTTATATATTTCACGAAGTTTGCACTTATTTGCTAATTTGCTTATTTGCGTTTCAGGTTAAGTTCGAACTTTGAATAATATTTTTAGCTTGCCGCTTTCAATGCATGTAAACACATTTTATGTTGTAAAAAATGTTTGACGGGATTGTCTTTGCATTTGGTAAAAAATACTAACATAAACGAGACATAGAAAATAGGTTATTCGTATAGAACATTTTTACAATCCTCCAATTTCCTCAGAATTGACCTATAAAAGCATTTCAAAATTAAGTTTTCCGTTCTTTTAGTCAAACTGTTGAACCTTTGATTGAATTGCTCTCGTTCACTTTCCCGTTATACCCGAACCGATTTGAGAACAATCAAATCAATATTATAGAAGCGATCCAACTAGGCAGAATGTCTGATACATTACAGTCTGACAGCAAAGTTTTATGATTTACGTGTACTTGGCCGCAGTAAAACCCCCGTTGTAAGATTGAAGAAGACTTTTCCTCATGCACGCATCTGATAAAAGTTTCTCCAGAGTGAAATGTGCGTACGGTTGGGTAGAAATGCGAAACGTATCGACTTTGTTGACAATTTCCCTTAAAAAGCAGCCTAGTCACATCACGGCATAGATAAATGGAATCTGTCTACGTAGATATAGAAAGTTTTCATGTATATAGAAACTGCTATAATACACGCGACACATATGATGGTTACTGTATAATGCATACGAACGATCAGCGGATGAAAGACTATTGAATTCATGCCAAAAATTATACATTGAATTGGCTCTGGTTGTGGTTAGTGGTCGTGGAGAATGAAAGGGCAAGGAAGACATTGAAGATGCACGGGCGAATGAATATTCTTGTTGCTTTACTTTTGCTTGTCATATCGGGTTAACTAAAACACATACTATTACGTATATATCCCACTGCTACAAAACGGAGGAGATTTTCACATAGAATTTGTACCTTACATTCATACAACAGTGAAAATATTGAAGCAGGACATTTTGTTCGAATCCTTATAGAACTTCCTTATGGGAAAAAGGAGTCTTTGTGGATAGAAGTAATTTAAAATGAAACTCATAGTTCAAAATCGATATGGGAAAGTGAAGTGAAAGCCAAGCTTGGAAAGAAGGAGAAAGGAAGACGGGGAAAGCCTGGGAAAGGAAATTTGCGACATGAATATATGGACTTGGTGCGATGAGAACGAAGAGTGGTCTACGTCTGGTGCGTTGATAGCGCCAGCCAAAGTACCTAAAAGTACATACACCGCACAGTTAGCAACAAAGAGAAAATTCTATGAATGTTTTGGCTCTGCCAATATTTCATTTTTCTTGCAACCAATACAAATAGTCTGGGCTCGACCCGTCAGTTGAGTTTTGAGTGTTTAGAAATAGAATGTGTAGTAAGTAGTTGAACTTGATCACAAATCTGCGTCTTTCCCGCATCTCTACAGAGTAATGTAACAACTGTAAGTAGTAAATACATTCAGAAGTTCTCGTGTATTTTGAAGTATGGCTTTTGAATGAATTTCAATTGAAAAAGACTCGACGTAAGATGAATTGAATCTGTTTGCCAACTCACAAAGCAGAATCCATACAAGTGCTATTACAAATTGGAAAATCAGGTATGCACAGATACACAACATCATTTTCCAAGTGTACAACTCACAGCTGAACAAAGAAAGACTTGGAACACAAAATGCAAACAGGGAAATCTGCAAATATTTTGTATTTAGTATTCTTGCTTTGAGATTCTCTTTGTGCTTTCTTCTCAAGGGAAGAATTCTACGTACAACACAGATATTGCTGTACGCAACAACCAGCTACACAAACAACATTTTATACACCGAAAGGCTCAAAATGATATACCTGTGTAAAGTATTCTGTTAAAATGCAATACCATAAATATAATGGCTTTTGTTCCCCTGCTTTCTTATTCAATTACTAAATACATTGTACATTTATGTTTACATCTATGTTCGAATTTCCAAAACGAATCTTCGAACCTGAGCTATACTATTAGCCGATGAAAAGGAAATTTATAATTTTTATTTCCAAGTATTTAATTGATTTGCTAAGTATTTTCTTACATCACGTACCTTTTAAGTATAAGAATTTGTAGTTAAGCCTCACTCGCTGTGAGAATCCATTCAGTTGCCTTCAGGTCAATAGATATTACAATTCCTGTTACCATATACGACTCACCTATCTATTACCACCACATACAACGCTATACTTTCAAAGGTATGAATCTTCTGAGATTTCAAACAGAAAGGAGCCTTTCATCTCTGAATTGTTTTATTATTTGCAAGTTAAGACGCATTTAAACCACAAAAACATACACATGGATACTACATCGAAGGTATTTACCATCTAAGCCACAAACCATTCTTATCATCTCAGTTTACAACTTTTTCCTGAGCATAGTTACAAAACTTGCGCTAAACCCCAGCACTATGAATGAGTGTAGTTGAAACGAAGTTAAAAATATACATGACATGCGAAATCCCACAGGCCACCACAAGACACAAATACTAATAGTTATTGAATTCCTTTTACCCACAAGCAATGTAACATGTTATGTATTTTGCGTTGTCATACCTCATCATCCTCCCACTATGCACTCCTCCCGCTTTTCTCTTAGACAATCCTAAACTTAAGCAACTAACAAGTACTATATACATTTAAAATTAAATTTTACAGGACGGGCCACTAGTGCTTAGGTAATATACTTTACACGTCTCGGGTGCACACAAAGGAAGGCAAATAAAGGTTTGCTTTACCGTTACACTCCTTTTGGCCTGCCACTACTAGTACGCAGAGTAGGTTAGGAAGGGAGGGAGAGAGAGAAAGAGAAGAGGTCATAGGACGCTTGAACAAATTGGAAGTTTAAATAAGTAGACAACGGTTTGTTTTGATGTGGAAATACGAGACGAGAAACTTAAGACAACTCTTTCCTTCCTAACTAACTAACAACTCTCACTAAAGTAGGTTGGCTGGTTGAGGTTAACTTAGTAAAGTTGGACTTTGGACAATCTACATGGCAAACAGAACAGACGAATCGTGTTAAATAGTTCGTTTGGAAGGAGTTAATGCCTGTGCACTTAAGATCCAAATCTAACTCTCCATCTCACTACACACAATTCCTAGACACATCTTTCAACTATTAGTTACTCTTTAGTTTTCTTCCTCTCGTAGTTCAGCTACCGTCACATACTATTCCAATTCCTATAAACATACCACCACTCCTCTTTGCACACTTACACGTGCATTAGTAATAAACCATTTGCAACGGTCCAAAGAAGTAACGAAGCACACTACTAGTAACTCAGGGAAATTGTATAAAAGATAAGGTTGTATATTGTACATATTAGATTTCCCTGTTGGAATCTACAACGTTTCACAAAGAAAGCGATTGTCCATACATAACATTCGATAGACTAGTAGTTTATAACTTATTAGGACATTACATACTGTATATATATATAAGAGGTACTATATTAGAATAACTTTACATACCTACACACATGTAGTGGTTGTACATGTTCACTTATGTCTAGGAAGTGCATTTATACATTTAATAGGTATATAGAAATGTCAACGTATCCTTTGTCCGTGTGTTTTATACTTACTGCATGTACTTGTAGTCCTAGAGAGAGAGAGAGAGGAAGCAGGGGCATGGCGCATTTGAACTACTGTTAGCATTTCTACAAGACCACAATGGTAGTATATAGAAGTAGTATACCTGAGAATGCGGAATCGACTGAAACTTGGAAAGGCTACGTATGACTAGGAAAGGTTCACTCTTCTTGTTATTGTAGCATTGTAGCGTAAAGACTTACGTACGGGAGCTGTGATCTTCCCATAGTGCTTTACTTTCTCTTTATTTTCGTCTGAAATTTATATATGTTTGGTATTGGTAGCTGCTTCCGTGTCTTTGGCGTCTGTTGGTGTCTCGGCTAATAAATCTTAGTAAATTACCCCCAACACCGTGCCATGAATTATCCGCTCGTTACAACGAAAGGCTATCAACCGAAAGAGAGAAGGAAAACTTAAGAGTATCAACCAGCTAAAGTAAACCAAACCAATCTTACGTATCTCGCAGTGTATGTGTGTAGGTAAATGTAGCATAAGAAATAGGAATAGTTGTAGTTTCAGTATATAGGTACACTATGGGAGTAGGTTTTAATATGGTCTTTGAGCAACTTACACTTACACGAGAGGAGTAAACCAAACCAAAGTCCGACGACTTCCTCTTCGTCCTGATAATTCTACTTAAGCTGAGCCTTAAAGCTTTCTCACGCTCGAATTTTCATTTTGCCCTTTTGTTTTATGAGAGAGCGGCCCAAGGAAAAGATAAAACTGCAAGATTTGTTAAATACCAAGTGTAAAGACTCTCTGTGGAAAGTGTAACACACAGAAGAGTTCGTTAAAACTAAATCGGAATAGAGATAGCGTACATATTCCAAGATTATCGCTATAATTCGTTAATACTACAAATACGAGTAACAACAGTAACTGGTTTAGGAAGTCAAATCCCTATAAAAGAATACATGCAGCAGTAGCAGCAGTCACAATGAAATTCCCATAAGTCAAAATCAAGAAATAACTCAATCACAAGAATTTAGTCTTAAATACAGGTAATTATTAGTTGTACAATTCACATTTCACAGAACAATTTCGTTTAGGGCTACACAGTAGTAATTTATTGTGGCGGAAGTGAAATGAATAGGTAGGTAAAGTAGGTAAGGGCGCTTTTGAAAAAAGAAAAACATTGCATGATTCCTATCGGAAATCATAAAAGTGCGAACTAAGGCTGACGATGACAGGCAGGATAATGCTTCCAGTGACAAGAGCTTACTCAGTGTACTAACGAAAAGCCTTCCTGATTAGAATTGACTTTCAGTTCAACTTATCTCTCAGGATCAGAAATCAAGGCATTTCCTCACTTTCCTTGACAGCAGACACGCCAATACCATATTAATGTGCCTTGCCTTGTTATACGCCATATTTACAATAAGTCGTTTAGGAAGTACTACACGTGAGACAAACAAAACATTACTACAGTGTTCTCAACCAAGAGGCAGTAGCTAAAAGAGGAGTTTTACCGTGTATATTATTCACACCACTGTGTGTATAAAATACGACATCTGTCTACACCGCTGTGTGTATTAATACAACAAGAGCATGAAGTAAAATCCATGGTAAATGTCCCCTGTGTTCCTACTAAACGGGCGATTAGTGACGTAGCTTCGACCCGTGTCATGTCATGTCGCCGAGAGAAGCCCAAGAAGGTCATAGGTCAATCCGAAGACACCTCTGAGTCTGACATACCCAGATCCAATGAACAATGAAAATACTGTCATGTGGTAACTCACGAATCCTCATTGGAAGATATTGACAGCAAGGGTCACAAAAAATCATGTCATTAAAGGATAGTAGATATTTGTTCTAGCATAACCCCAATCAGTTGTCTGATGTAAACTCAACTGGAACAACAGAATTCAGCATTATATTATTCAAGCAAGTATGATCACGTTGGGCTTTTGTAAAGGACAGTGCAACGTGCAACTCAACTGCCATGTATTAATCGATGCTGCCTCATGGTTGAGACACTCTGTATAATACTATTTAATACTGTGTTTTAATGTCTACATATACTTGACACATGCTAACACAACAATACCACTTACACTACACAAACCCCTGTGTATCACATCAATTGGATAGTAAAATAAAATCTAAGTAGACACGCAATATTGCATTATACACTGTAAAAACAAAAAAATGAAGTGTAAAAAGTACTACCTATGTGTGTATCGGGGAGAAATAAAGTTGACCGTGATTTGCTATCTCCCTAATGCAAATAGTAAAAATCTTTCCCTTTGTGAACTACGATGGTTCCCTGTTTTAAAAACACGGTTTTATTTCTTTTACACGAAATGTTGAGTCCATGGTTGCAGTAATTGTGGAATGGTTAGGTTTCTTTAGGTGTTTCTCTGCTGCAGTATAAAATGCACGGTCGTGGAATCTCTGTTCGTGGTAAAGTTGAGGATCATGGTTAAACAGTGAAAGACATGGAAGGCTTTGTAGCATGTAAAGTGTCGACTTACCTAAATGCAACTTCATTTTTCGTTTTCGTGCTCAGGCAGACGTACAAATGGTGTGTTACTGTTTTGCTTCGAGTTAAACGGAGTGAGTGGGTGGAAATTCTTTGAACTTTGTCAAAGCCAAGGTAGAATTATAATTGGAGCTTCTAGTGTTACGTTTTGCATTGTACCTATATTACTGTAGTTTGGTTAGTGCAATCTTCTGTATAGTCTTTTCATTTGATATACCTATAGAATTTGTTGCTGTATAAAACTATAAGAATTTTAAATACAATTTCAGTCACATAACATTAGTTAATGCCGTTCTCTTGTCTAGACACGATATCAAGAGGAAACTTGGCTTTTTCTCGTTAAAATTAAATCTTTACGTAGACCAAGCAATAAACTTGACGAATGCGTTACATTCAACCTCAAAACCATAAAAATTAGCTATGCTACTGTTCCCTTCCTGCTTCGGCTGACTGGCCATGGGCTGAACGGAGACGATATGCAAACCTGACTGTATCACATTTGCATTCAAATTGCATTTGCAAGTCGACATTGACTCTTTTATTGCTCCAGGAACAAACTGCTTAATTGTTTCCACGTGCTCTTCATTTTTGAGGCTTAAATTCATAGACATCATCACCATTTATTTCCCTGTACCTGTCTCCTCATCCAATCTTTCCGCTTTATGGCAAAAACAGAAAATTCCAATCAAATCAAGACTTTCTAATTTACTTCTCCAAAAAAGATTTTCTTTCATAAATCAAATATATAATATAACAATTCCTTTCTCGAGTAATTATAATTAGGTACGTACTATATAGTAGGTGCAGACATGTACTTTTAAGTAATATAATACACACATAATTTCTTACACTGTAATATGAATTTAATCTACATAAAATAAAATGTGTATAAAAAATTACGCCTACTAAATAAAATTAGACACCTCCATAATTTTCAATGCCATTGATTCAGTAGGTATATTGTTGTTCTTTCCTTTTTGTGTATTACATGAAAGTTTTAGAATGAAACATTAAATGTTTCGTCAAGAAAAATTAGTATTTACTTACCTAAGCAAAACTAACACTTGAAAAACTGATTCTTGTTCTTGTTTGTATACTAACAAAGGAAAATTAAAATATTGCTCAATGCATGCTTAGAGGTA
The DNA here is from genome assembly GCA_019776165.1 of Pogonognathellus flavescens. Classification (NCBI taxonomy): domain Eukaryota; kingdom Metazoa; phylum Arthropoda; class Collembola; order Entomobryomorpha; family Tomoceridae; genus Pogonognathellus; species Pogonognathellus flavescens. Next base: position 45,065 of record JABASD010000394.1, read on the forward strand.
TAATATTATTTTATGGATGCAAAATGCATTTTCGCAATTTTACAACGTTGGAATGGTTGCTTATTGTAAAAGCAGTTAAACCCGATAACTTGATTATTGCGTATAAAGCCCTATACAGTCTGGGTGAACTTAAGTACGTATAGTGGAGTTGGAAAGAGGAGGCAATGAACGAGAGGTGTATCAACCCGACTGGGATAAAGTTGAAGAATCCTGGCAGTGATATTGGTGGTAGTAGTAGTTTGTTGAGTTACCTATGGTTTGCTGACGAGAACGACGCACCATAATAAGTAGTACATAGAGTTTTAGGTTTATTTGAGCCAAGAGGAAGGCGGCTGACTAAATTAGAAACGAGAGAGATACTCGAATCCTCATTAATTCTTATGGCTATATGTTTCTCACAGGAAGAAAGGGTTGTATGTGAACGTATGTACATTACATCACACAGCTACAGTTTCAATCTAGTGCTACGACGTAGTTTTATCTGTAAAGTCTGCAAATGTACATAATAAACTACGTTTACCAAAGTACTAATAATATGTCTAAAGGAAACTAAAAGTGTTAGTTAATAATACACACGTACGCCCATACTTGTTAAACTTGCCAGCTTTCACACAAGCCACTATTATTACGCATAGCGGACACGTAAAAGGAGATCAAACCAGAAAAAGGCCTTTGTATTGTGCCTTATTGTGCTATAGCACATCTGCACCTCCTCTATAGCATGTTCCACGTATATGTATACGTGAAGTGTCGAGAGTGTACAATAATCCACACAAGTCCACTGTGGTATATGTATTGGTATGTAGGAATATTCTATTCTGAACTATAATGTCGGTATGTAACAGGAGCTGGGAGAAAAGAGTTACATTCTGGAAATGCAACGGCTTGCTGGTTTTATAGGAGAAAATATATTTGTATATCCGTATAGAAAAGGATGCTATTACATTTGAATTAAAGGAGCTGTAAAATCATCAAAAACTGTTGGAGTTCTATGACTCCCATGTGAGAAATTGCCACCTTCCCTTTTGAAAAGTTTGAGGGATTCTGTAGGTCTCTCTTATCATCCCTGGAATACTTATCTGTGCATCCGAGAACCGACCTTATTCAACCATTAACTGATGCAAGTCTCATACTTTTGCAAATGAAACTCACAAAGTCACTGTCTCCAAACTTCAAATCCAGGATAATACTATTACTACATCGTTTACGTAACAACCAACTTCCAATGAACTAACACTCACTCATTCTTCTCACCTCTATCTCTCTCAAACAGTTTCAAATAAAAACTTGCTTTCAAAAATAACACTAATGAATAGAAAGCTGAGAGTTAAACCTTTTACTACTTAGTTAGAGTTTGAAATTCTAAAACTCAAATGCTATACACACATAGGAAAAAAAATAATGCTCAGTACCTACTGAGGTGGCATAAAAAATATCTATTCACTACGTAATAATTCATGATTCATACTTATATGTAAAGAAAGAAAAACTTTTGTAAAATATTTTTCGTTATCTGCCTAAACTGAACTAAATACGGAAAAGGAAGTAAGTACCTAAGTATAAGTATTTTATTCCATATGATATATCTAACTAAGTAGCAACATTATTAGGGAACCTGCTACATTGTTTCAGTTTTGGTGCATGTGTTGTTGTTTTGAATGTTTCACATGCTCTTTGTATTTTAATTAAATGGGAATAAATGCAAAAGGCAAAGGAAGACGAGAGAAAAGTGCACATCTGTTTGTAATTGATTTTACGTGGTGGTGAGACCATTAGGTTTGATATTATATGCAGTGTGTAGTTAGTAAACGTAAAAGTACACAACACAGAGAGAGAGATGTTCCTGTGCTTTCTGTGTTCTTCTGTCCCTTGATATTTATGCATTATTATCATTATTGTTATGTTATGGAGACAAGAGTTCTGGTTGAATGTGGTGCGATGTGCTGTTGTGTGTGTGGCTTAATGTAGTTGTGCAGTTGTTGAAAATTCTAATGTGCAGATATGTTTATGCACGAAATTTACAGCAGTGCAGAACAGACTGGAGCAAACAGATTGAATTTTGATGACTTGATGGTAGCAGATGTAGGAAATGTAATAATTCTTACAAGTTCTTCTACCATTCCATTGTAAAAGCGTACAAAGAGTAAATACGACTACAACACATCCTTTCTTCGTTAGCAATATATTAGTTTAGTCGAGTTTCCGCATAAAAGAGAGAGAAAGAGGTGGTGGTGGTAGCAGTAGCCATTGCATTTTGTGGTAGTCTGTACTTTGTAAAACTAAACTATTACTGACTATACGTGCTGTTGACTGATATCCGTAGTTGAAACTGTTACTCATGCAATATGTAACTATGTGTGAGAGAGAAAGTGAAAGAAATAATATTCCGCTGTGTATACAGAACAGAAGAATGTTTTGTAAGTATAAGTATTCTAATGGAGTTGAGCATAAAACCAGGCAAGAGATTGCTCACTTCACAGCTACTACTACGTATGAATTGAGGATTATTATCGTATATAGCGTGGTGTGTGCATAGAGGAGTTATGTGTGTGCCTGTAAGGCATGAAGCAATATGCATTTATTTATAATGTGCAAGGGTGTGCATTCATTGTGTTAGTGCGTGTGTTATTCAGTCAGCCGCTGAAAAAGCTGCAACACACGAGAAAGGCATTAAAGTGCAACCCGACACTTTCACTCAAACAACGTGCAACCACCTTCCTGCACAAGAATGAGGGGAGAAAGTCGTAGAGCTAATGCTCTGGAATAAAACCGAAAATGTGTACTCCATGGGGTTCCTTCAATCTCTTACGAACTAACTTCGATATTAAACTCTCCTGTAAAATTAGTCCTTTCTCTTTTCAAATAATAATACTGGATTTATACAAGTAAATCCAAGAAGTACAACTAAAATCTCATGTTGTACTCGAAATATATGCAAAAACGTGATTAATTTAATGTTTTCACTTGTATCTTTACACAAAGTGAAGAGATTCTGCTTTTATGACTTGGTACAGTCTGCATTTGAAATTTAAATATAGTATTGTACTCATATAACAGTTAAACTATATACTACGTGTGCATTTGCAGGCAGATGTAGTTTTAAGTATTGTGGGGTTGCATCTTGCATCGTGAGGAATGTTAAAAAAGTTGCGTAAGAATCTGAGGAACGTTGTAAGAGAGTTGCGAGTGGGTTTCTTATAAAGAAATAAAATAAATGAAATTGGAGATGGGGGATATCTCGGAAGTAGTCAGAAGTGCGAAGAAAAGCGATGAGGTGAAAAAGAAAGGGAAGCGAAGCAGGTCGGTCCGACGAACTGAGAAAGTGAATTGCATAGGATTTGCATTGCTCTCATCGTCCGCACTTCTGTTCCTATCTCCAAAACCCGAGTTGAATTCAAGGAGAAAATACAAGTTGGGTGAACAAGGGTGAATTCGTGAGAAAAGTGTACACTTATCACCTTTCACGCTATCACGACTTTCATCAATGGAGAAAATTAAGTCTTGGCTTGCCCAGCTCTCTTCTTGTCTTGTCTTCCTGCAATGTCGTCGTGCTGCGGTGGCAATAGATGCAAAAGGGTGGAAAGAAATTCGAGATTGCGGTGAGTAGGTACTCCGAAACACACAAGTTCATTTCTTACCTAGAGTTCGGTTTCTTTAGTGTTGCAGCACAAAAGCATTTATTGTCTACCGATTCCCCTTTTATCTTTTAAATAGATAAATAGACCTACACGATTGTATCGGGTGTATACCACGAGTACTTTCTTTGCAATAAACTTCTGAATGCGATCTTAACTTCCTGTAGAGGTGAGTATTTACTTGTGCAATGGAACTTTCGCAATTCACAATCAGATTTAAAACTGTCCGGACCTTTTGTCATATAATTTTCATTCGATATCCGATGAAATTTACAATGCACCATTGTTGCGAATTAAATTTCGCAAGATATTTAGCATTATTCATCGTTAGTTTAACTTTCTTCCGTTTCATGCGTCTGCAATAAATCTTTTCTTCGCTCTTATTGGTATAAGAGTCAAAACTGTTAAGACAGCTTCATTTATAAACCAGTATATAATATAAATACATACAATAACCAGAAAATTTTCTTTGTCCAAATTCATGCTTACACGCATTGATCAATCCAAGTGTAAATTTTGGCAGTGAATCATATCTGCATCACACATTCCAAATTCCTCACTTAAACACTTGTTCAAATGATTTATGGCAATCATTTACGGTTTTGAAATCCTTATTTATTTTATTTCCACTACACTTTTTCCACAATATAAATATATATTTATTTAAAACTTATATATATGTAGGTCATCGCAGCTTCTGTCTGTTTTAAGTATCATTGGTAATTCAAAACACTCCGGGTAGTATTATCAGAATCTTAAAATCCACCAGAAAATAAGCGGATGCATTGTTTAAGAATACCCGGTTATAATCCAAGCATGCAATGTTGATGCAATTTCTGACAATAAAAATAGAACCACAGCAAACAATCAAAACAAAAGTAGGCATTGAGTTTTCAACAGTGGTATTGAGTACCTAGTGACGATATTATGATGTTAATAAGGAAATCTTAGTTGGACTGTCTTATCATCATCTTGGAGAGAAACTGCTTCAACTTTATTTCGCAAAACTCTTTGCAACAAAGGAAATGACGTTCCGCTCCAGAACTCAAGGAGCTGATGTGGAAAGGAAAGTACTACAGCACAAAAGACCAAATAAATTTATAGCCAGGGAAAGCGGTATACACATTCGAGTACAGAAATGAAAATATATATAATTTGACAGGAGGTTGTGAATCAACGACTACCACGTGCGATGTGATATCCATTAAAAATCTTATATGACATTTTTTGTCATGTTGCAAAGCTGTTCTTGACTTTCTTCACTCACTCGCACTCCTGCCAATAATAACCCATTCCAACACATCACAACATGTCATCACCAGTCTACTGCAACACAAACCTGTGCAAACACTATCCAAAAATAAATACGAAACTTTTCCAACACATTTTCCTCCTTTTTGTCATTTTTCGACAATTTCTTACACTGATTTCTTCGTAATATGAAATGGTTTCTGTGATGTGCAACTTTTCATGCACAGAAGTTTCGATTTTCCCGTCTTTAACGTAAATGGCAGTATTTTCATGTGCGTGGGAGTCTCCTAGTAGCTATAGCCTATAGGTATTACAAAATATCCTTACACAACTGCATTAATATTTCTGAAAATGTATTTCTACGTGCTTTGGTAAATGAATATGACGTAGTTAGTTCTTTACTAGGTATATTACAGTAGAATAAGACTGTGTTTCACTTAATAATATAAAAATCTTATACGACCTACCAAGTACAACCTATAATAATGAAATGTCTACTTAAACCAAACCTGACCACACACCGTACAGTAGTAAGGATCCTTTCTTTTCATATTGTATATATAAGATGTGTGTACTTCTGCTGTATATTTCGTCTCCTTATGTACTTTGCCACTTCTGTACGATGTGGGAGACCAGAGAGAGAGAGAGAGAGAGAGAGAGAGAGAGAGAGAGAGAGAGAGAAGAGAGAGAGAGAGAGATAGACTTTTCCTGTAGTTTGATTAGTACCTGGGGAATACGTAAAACTACGAGTGAGAGCTTGAGACTTACGCCAAAAGTCATAACCATCCAACTGCTCATTTAGTCGATGCAATGCAGTGTCTAGCCAAGTTACGGCATGTATGTTACGTTTACGCTCACTTCAATTGCACTTTCTCTTCCTTATCTCAGACGTTTCCTTACACACGTTCTCCTCCTGTGTATCCTACCTTGAAATCTACCATTTACTCTTTCTCCCACTCTGTACAAACACAAGAGAGAGAGAATGCCCTTCAAACAGGAATAAATATATTACGGGAAGTGGTGGAAACATAAAATAATATAGTGTGAGGCTAATACACAGGGAAAAAGGAATATTACTTACTACAACTGCGTATAACGTAAGTGTATAGTGCATTAGTGTGAAGTTAGTATTTCTACCTCCACTATTTCTACAGCCAATGAATGACCCAAGCTCTGTTCAACTGAACACTCTGAAGACAAACGATCCTGCAGGAATGAACGCTGAACCGTCCGAAAGTATTAGCTATCGACATTCATACACTACCACCACGCGTTCCTACGCTTTAAGTCTACACAATACATTCGTCCTCTTTTGACATCCTACAGCAACATGCGTCTTATTTTCACCAGCTTAATCTTTTTCTACACACACACATGAGGCTTCAAATACAATACCACGAGGAATCTCATGTGTCTTCCCACAGAATTCTTTTCATTCGAATTCTTAATGGCAAATGAAAGACACACAGTCTATTCAGAGAATTATGTTTTGTCGATGTAACGGTACAGCAATTCCTTTATGAAGAGATACATGGAGTTTGTAGAACTATACCAACGAAATGTAAGTGTTACAAGGAACAGTGAATAAATACCAAGTCTATAGTACACTAGTTGAATAAATATTTGAAAAGCTTTGCTCAAAGATTAAAAGAATGCATGGTAGAACACAAAAATAAACGAAAATAACATATAAGTGTAAAATGTATTAAGAGAAAAGAGTATCTGCGTATCTACAGCCATATCTCATAAAAACTGTGTAGTTTTCAAAGTAGCTACTATACAACAAGACACTCCTATCCCAGTGCACTAAGAAGTATGTTTACGTTAGTAAATATTTCAAAGTATGTCATATTTGTTTTTGTTTATCTTTACTAATTTAATTTAGAACTTTCCTTAGTGCTTAAAATAGTGCATTACCAATAAGAACGTCTTTGGTATAAAATGAAATAGCGAAATGTTTACATATTACAATATGTTTCTTCAGATGCACATGTTACAAAATCCGCTTAATATCAAATTAGATGACGAAATTATATTTTTATGTTTCCATTTAACCAATTTGTCAAATTTTGATCTACAATGTGCAGGAAATATTAACTAGAATGTTTTCCGACTTAAGAAAACGTTCAAAGTTTTTTGGGTATGAAATGTTCATTAGCCCAGTTGGCTATGTCAACTATTACTGAGAAAACATTAGTTTAGATATAATATACAACCTTGAGAGCCACGAAACTGCAAGTACACACAATTCTCACAGTATAGTATTTATAATTACTAACTATACTATAGGTTACATTTACACGCTTATAACAGTATACAGTAAAACCCATATACCTATATAGATGTACTTGCTTTTGTCAAAATAATATGGCCAACTTGAAAAGGAAATGAGAAATTAGCAAGTGCCATAAATAGTAGGACAGAACAAACTAGCGGTCTACATTTTCTATTACTACCACTAACTGTACGCATTATAGTTCACATAACATGCTCTGTAATGCAAGCGTAGAATTGCATTCAAAACAGCAGAGACTGTTGTGGAAAATGAGAAATTTGTGTAGAATGTGTAATAGTAGGTCTGTAGTGTATTAGTAGTTAGTATATAAGTAGCAGTAGCACAAGTAGCAGCACTAAGAATAATGACATGATTAAAAGTACTACACTTACACACAGACTCGAGTTTGGTTTGGTTAATACTCTTCTGTAGAAACTCTTTTAGCCGAAACTGCAATATAGACAGACTTGCACAAAGAGTACTAAGAGAGCTAAAGAAGGTATAGTCTATCCGTCTAAGTTGCAGCCATTAAGTCGGTAATGTTTGTGTTCTAAAAGACAAGTTGCATTAACATGACGAGAGAGAAAGACATTGTGCACTCGAACGGAGAACAAAACAAGCTTGTGTTGTTTGTAGTTGAGTATTAAGTAGGTATTTTAGCAGTATTTCCTTCCTCAACGCAAACAAATATGCATTTACAAACAAATATACGCTTGAATCGCAAACGAGAAGCTGAAATGATATTTGATTTGCCAAATTCAAGCTACTTTTGCAAAGCAAAGCATTCACTTTGAATAAATGAGTACTATACAACTGCTCTTTCGCAGAACCAGTACATTACAGCCCATCAAATGGCATCTAAATCCTAATGTTCATCAAGAATGGCTGCATTACCATATTAGTACCAAGTTGAATGCTTTATGCCTTATAGCGCAGCTAAATGAGTTGTTATATCTTTGTTATTCTTAACATATACTAAAATGTTATATCAACTAAATCAGTTGTAAATACACAGCTTTAATGTACCAATTACATTGCATTTTTCTATTTTAATGTATTTTTAAAGAAAACGCTCACAGAAATCAATTTAGATAATTTGTACAGCACAACAATGCATTTGAGTGGGTTGCAACGAAATTGTGAAGTGAAATTTAAAAGTGGTGCAGTGAGTGTAACAGCTTGTGAAGTTCTGGACGAAGGATAAATGAGAACGACAAGTTTTCCCTGTGAAATCTGCAAAAGTTTTAGTTGGGTACAAAGGAAAATTGCAGAGAGAAAGTTAAAAGATTGTAAATACTCTGAAGAATTATAAGAATACAAGAGTTTCTGCAGTAGAATGTCCTAGTCCTAAATGTCCTTGAGTGGTCTCTCCAACCATCCGACTTAATTAAATGGTCATAAATACAGTGGAATTGTTTACTCTGCTCTAATTAGATGTCTTTGAGTTTGACTGGGACGAGCACTTACAGAATTTGTCGCTCATATAAACAAAAGTTTTTTACCCCATTTCTATTCACTCACGATGCACTAGTCATCACATCATTCCCGTTTTCTATGTACAAATTCTTTTCTGTTCTCTTACTACTTCCGTTCCGTATTGTGTCAAACAACAATTTAAGTATTTACGTCAATGTCTTAATGCTTAAAAACAACGGGAAATTAACATCATTTGCATTGCTCAGAGAAAACATCAATCTATTATAATACTTATATGAAGAAAACGGTTATAATTTATAATGTTCCTAGCATTGGTTTTGAATCTGCAGTTTATTACTTCAGTCGTGATATTGTGCTGTGCTTTCCATTTGAACAATTACCTATATTAGAAAAGGCATTGGAAAACGACGATCTGCAGGTCATGTTCTCAATAACTATTGAATTGTTGCATAAGTTTATTATTCTGTGGCGCATTTAATATTTATTTCTCGTAATTTTAAGCAATGTCTGTATTTTTAGAGTATAGGTAAACTACTATAGTAGTGAAATGCTATATATGAAATGTAAAACCCAAAACCCAAAACACATTTTGTCTCATGAATTCATAGTTATTTTTTTCCAATTTTTCCATCATTTGTACATTAAACGTGATAGGAAGATATTGAATCATATATGAAAGGAAATTGTTTTCTAATATTCCTTTTACTGATATAATATTATATCATAATATGTTAGGTTATATCGTGTAAACACCACTGTCGTATGATGGAATACAATGATTTCTCAAAGCTGTTTCAGACAAATATATTTTTTAAGAAAAGGAATCTGTAAGAAAAGACTCTTGCTCTACTTATTGCCATTTTACCCTACCTACACTAATATACTAACTGTTGAGGTGCAAAATTTCGAAAGCAAAGTTGCAGCAACTTATTTGTACTAGCACCAAGTAAAAAATGTTTTGTACACTATTCCTGCTATAAGTAGCCTTGCACAAAAGTAAGTAATGTTTACTAGAAAGAAATGCAGGAGAGAAAGGAGGAACTGTAGTTTAGATGTTGGACTAAAACTTTTTCTGTAGATCGGAAATAGAGACATGTTGAATGAAACAGAATGGAAATAGATGGACGTCTCATCTCGTCGGTTTCTTGTCCTACTATCTGTATAAAGATGCACACTTCTTTCACAGAGGTGATGTGCATAGACCAGACCTATTACAACAGAATGAGAGATACGACCGCAAAGTCCCAAAATCGAAGCATACGTTACGTGGTGATCTGCTGTCCTGCTTTGTGTGTATTGAACACACAAGTCTATTCTATAGGCATAGTAGGTGTAATATACTACTGAATTCTCCCAAGCAAAGTCTGATGTAAAGTAAGTAAATCCCTATGACAGAACTTTGGTTCTTTTTTGCTGGGAATATTTACTTCTTTTTCGATGCTTTCACCACTTCTTCTATCAGCAACTTCCTGCATCCATAAAAAGTTTTAAGTCAAATACTAGTACTACTAGTAAATCCGGGATATTTGCAGATTTTTTTTTAACTTTTGTCAGTCTCACAAAGGGTGTAGCATGACGACGACGGCGGGGCGGGTGGGAACACAATACATGAGTCAACCAAAGTCAAGAATTGAAGAGCTTGTCTAGAATTTTGAGTGGAAAAGTAAGTAATTGTGTTCTCTGGGCTTTCTCACTGTCACACAATGCTACCGCCATATTTTTGCTGTGAGAAATGCGAACTTTGACTTAGTAGGCAATTTGACACAATTTGACTTAGATACTATTAACATAGGCACTACTTTTTGATAATAGAGATGAGAGTAGATATGATCAACAATCACAATCGTGTTTGCAAACTGACGTCAACCATTCTACTCTTCGTAATAATAAAAGCACTCTAAATAATAAACAACAAATTCAATTCCCGCATTCGTATCTTCAGGATTCATTAGTATGTTTGTATTTCCTATTGTGTACCCTCAATCAAGCTGGTTAATTATTATCATCATTAAGCTTAGGTATATTTCTGTGTGTGTGCTACAGTCTTATAGTTTAGTTAGTTAAATACATTCGACTATAAATGACTGCATTATTTTCCACAGCGCAGATATATTCTGGACTAAACCAGTAAGACAGCACTCACAGATATGCTGTACTTTCCATGTCTCTGGGCGATGTAACCAATAATTTCAATTAAGAAAATGCTTGGCATACAAATGGAATGGATATTGAACTCAAAACGTTGCTTTTCTTCCTTAACAACAAAAACAAAGAGAATTTAACGATAATAGACGAGAGAAAATGCAACTTACACAGTAAACATGTTGAGAGTTAAGACTATACATGCCGGAGTGTATATATGTGAGCTATAAACATTAAATTTATTTACTAGAGTCAAGAGACTACTATACAATACAGATTTGCTGTCGTTACCAACCCTATTTTCCCACAAAATGACTGTTTTTGTTCAATAGCCCGTGCAACATGTTTTCCAAACTTTCAAACGTGATTCACTCAACTCTACAATGCATTTCTTAGAGAGAAAGCAATTTAAGTCCCATTTCACTCTTTTATCTGCTAAACTATACAACAAAAACCCAAACACATCCATATACCACTTATACTTCTACATAACAAAAACACACAACCCTGCTACCGTAAAATCTTTCAGACTCTTTCAAATACATACAAATGCACAAACACGAGGTGGATATGAAACGAACATTCAGAATGAACATAAAATGTTTTCTCATAATAACAGCAGTTTTACTCGCGTACAATATTTCTACTTCAAACGGTAGTCATTCTTACTCACAATCAGCACTATAAGACTATTATTTACAATAATACTAAAATCTAGTACATGTCTATGGTTGGTTTTGTTATATATATACAGTATATAAACATGGTATACCTTTATACGGGTAGACATGTACCTATAATATATAGGACTACAAACATAGCATGGTTTGAAAACACACACACAGAGAGAGAGAGTAATAAGCAATAGAATGTAATCAATGCAATGCAATAAAGTGCAATCGAGCCCAACGATTTGCCTCTTTCATTTTGATGTCAGAACCACTCAGCTCATGCCTTTCCACTTGAATACGTACTACAGACCCGATAAAGGTATTACTAAGACACACACGCCAAATATACTTGTAAATAAAACTCACTTCCATTCCCATACCATTATACCGAAATACACTATTCCGTCCCGTATTAGAATCCGAACTATAGTGTATATAAACTGTGGTTATGTAGACATGCAAAGCAATGTGCAATAACGGAGTGTACGCATTTCCTTCAACGGTACTGTGTGTATTAGTATTTGTCATAGTATCTTCTATTTACTATTTATTGGTGTCCCTTATAACCTGCATAACGATTTTATACATCACATCACACACAATGGCTTGGCATTCCTCAGTATTTACTTTTACGAATACAAATACTCCTACAATAGTGTATTGGGTGTACTGTACCATTTAGAGCGAATGTACTACGTTCTACTTGTAATCATTAAAGATCATATCACACATTACGGTATAGCATAGCCATTTATTAGCCAAAGAATAAATGGAGCTGACTAGACATAGCTATCGGCTATTACCACTACTGGAGTTACTCTCCGAGAATTTTCTATAGAAAAACAAGTGAAGCTTAGCTGTAGCAGACTAAGTCACTCCTGCTCCACTACAAAGTTAATAAACTTCACAGAACTAGGTCGTTACATTTATTATGTAACTGTATTGTTCTTCCTCTGTTACTAATATAAGGTAAAGTATGCACTTCCTAAACTATACATACAAATAGCACATAACAAATTGCCAAAGATTGTTTGGGCTGCTGATATGTTATATGGTAATAGTTATATGGCTGCATGAGAAAGTACAAAGTAAGTAGTTATGTGTAAACAGTCTGCTAGACTTGCTGTGTGATATCATCACATTTTTACATCATGGTACAATATATATAACAGTCTACTTAGTTTGTATACACAGTAAAGTATATAGAGAATATGATTATTATCGGTATACTAGGAGGTTGTATATAAAGCGATTGACTTAAATATAGTAATATGTTACGTACTAAATACGCTCTGTTTGGAGACATATCTGTATGAGGAATCAGCTATTTCTGTCCATATGTTCAGCACCGTCATGTGTCATAGTTTAGCACTTTCTCTATATTTTCCCTCAACTTTTTGCTCGTATTCGCCAAGAAAAATCAAGTCAGCTCATAGTTGAATAGAGTTGAGCAAACGATCAAACAAAACTGATCTCGGAAGGAGACAAGCCAACTTAATACTTCCTACAGAAGAGGAAAAGTAGAACCTTATCAGAACAAAAACAAGGAAATCGGACATGGAATATTGCTTTAACGACAATGGCAAACCAACAGTAGACAATCTGGTTATGCCAAAGCTATACACAGAAAGCGATATGCAGGCAACAAACGTCATGATGTCAATATATTGCTCCACAAATGCTTTTGCTTCGCTTCAGCCAGAATTTCCTTCGGAATACTTACAGACTTAGAGTACGCTACACACAAAACAAAATCGAAATCCGTTTTTCAAGTCTTTGCAGAGCTTATTCTTGGTAATTCCATGGCAGAAATAAAAATAAAGTTACTATTTATTGTAGGAACATTTTTCCAAGTTCTGTAAAAACTAGAAACAAAAAGATTTTCATGGTGAATACAGATAGTAGTATCAATGCATTGATTTTTGTGCAATGAGTACTTGAGGCACTTCTGTTATACTACAAATATAAAGAAAGAAAAAGTTCCAATAGCAAGTTCAAGATTTTGCAATTCAACTTTATTGTTCTGAAGAAATACGCGAAACTCTTTGACAAGGTTAAAGCCACGAAATATGCGAAAATGTTTTTGCTGTAATTTAATAGAGGAGATATGAATAATGAAGAATGTGCAGAGTGTGTGTATAAAAGATAAGGAAAATGCTGCTTCTTACTTTCTTCTTTTGCTTTCTATACACATGTTGTAATATTACTTACGTAACATGGGATATAATAATGAATGGTTGTTCTTACATGAAAGAAAGAAGCCTACTTGAAAGAACTAAGAAATTGTAAGGTCATTCGGTAAGAGGCGGATTGCGTAATATGGTTTAGAGTGTAGAGTTGATTTACAGAAGTTTAACTACAGGAAAGGGAAGACGCGTGTGGAGGATTTTGAACGGACTTAAAGGGAAAGCGAACTGCTCAAAATTCAAGTGAGAGGCTTCAATTCATCATTTTTATTCTCAAGTAAAAGTTTATGTCGTTCATTATAAATGGGCAATCGTAGCAATCTATCGTCTCACTCAACGTGTGAATACAAATCGATTCATTATCCTATATGTCAGCTCAACTCAAGTCGCCTTTTCTTCCCTTTCTATGAGATCAACGAAAAGAGCACACTTTCTTGTCGGAATGATCAAGTGAAGTGCCACTACATGCAACGCTGTCTCTCAACTCACATTTAGCCAATAACAGACTCGGCTAAGTATTTACTCCTGCTAAGACAAAGAAAAATGGCAAATCAACTCCAAAATGTTTAATTTCAAAATTCTAGAGCTGTATTTAAATTTAAAAGTTTTCGTACTCATTTACTCATCGTATTTATCACATATATTTTATACTCTATATATGTACTCATACTTTAGATTACTCCACTTCTACCTTACTATAACTGTTAGTATTGTTTTAATTCTTATAAATCTACAATTTTCTTTGACCTTTCATTTTTTATCATTATTATCACACTTACAATTAATGGATTTTGATATTAAACCAAACAACTTATGTACCTACAATTTATACAAACAAGTAAACGTTTGTTAAGTCGTAGGCTACTTTATAAGAATGGTGTCTATGTCTTTGACCACCATAACTCACGAACCGTTTAACACAATTCGTTCAAACTTCTCATACGTGATCTCTGAGTCACAACAAAGGCCATCTTCAAAATGGGGTCAATCGATGACATTGAACAGTTTGTATATTTTGCCATAATTGACGAAATGTTTATAAATACACTTCTTCATTGTTACTTTTATAGCAATTGTTGAATCAGATTCTTGTGAGACAGCCAAATCTGAATTGATTTTTTGAATGACCACATTCAGTAGAATAAAGTCTACTTTTTAACTTAGGTATTTGAACCATATTCAGTTTTAATAGATGCATTGAATTGTTTGTAATGTACTAGGTATTTACTAATTTTCACAATGAGTAAAATTATATTATTATTTTATTTTAGTTAGTAAGGTTGCATTAAAGAGATAATTATTTGATTGGACACTGGAAAACTCAGGTATAACTAGTGGAATTTTATAAAGGCCACAAACATTGCATAGCCAAATAAATTACTCTTTTAGATAATAACTGGATAAATATTGCATAGTAAAGTGTGTGTGTACGTATGCATATAAGTATATAATGTTCTATAAGTAAGATAATGTAGTTGTTACTCCATTATGAATGCCCATGTACTTCTTTAAGCACTTGCTCCAAAGAAACTCATCAGCTTTTCATAGATAAGTATTGCGGTTTGAATTGGAAGTGTGGATTAATTTTTAAATGATTAATAGTAGGTCGACGAGCGAAAATCGTGATTTGCTTAGTGATTTTATACAAATAAAGTTGACAATGAATATGCCTGAAGAAAGCTGAATAAATGATACAATGAATGCGTGCTGTATCAGGTATCACTGCTGGCGAACTATACAAAGGTGTATCTTGTACATATATTTATGTATTTAAACATGCCCAATTTTGATTATTCACAAATTGTAATATGGGGCAAACTACTGTCCCTTCAAGATATAAAATACAAACACATTATTTTACTGTATTACGAAATAATTAGATTTGTAAAATTGCAAATAAAAGAAATAAAGTCAGCGCGTAAAATAATGTTAAGGTGGAAAATTAAAGGTTAAACGATAGATGCGTAGGTTTCAGTTGGCTTAACAAAAGCAGCTAATTTACCGGCCTGAAGATTAAACCAGTAAGCACACACTAACAAACCAATTAAATATTATTTTGTGCTTTACTTTACCTTCCACAGCAATCGATTATCGTGACAGACAACTGAATTAACAAAAGTGAGAGTAAAATAATTTTCTATTAGTATTAGCACATTCACATACTTTGTAGTTTGTGGTAATAAACCTGAAAATTGGATCGAAGAAATATAAAAGCTAATACCGGATTAGACCAGAACATATCTATCATAATGAAGAGTGTAAAATAATTGATTCTTGTATGAATATAATAATTAACATCTAGGATAGCCTTTTTAATTTCAACAAAAGCATCATCGTGAAAAAATGCATTTAAATCTAGACAATTGTAAATCTTATTCAAGCCATGAGTTCCTTCTGTACATTCCTGCAGTTATTCTAAAAACTGTTCTACAATTTCTCAGCATCCACCTGATTTCTTGAGAATGTTCAATCATGATTTTACCATTATTTCTGAATTCTTTACGCATTCCGTAGGAATTTGGTGATTTGTATCAGATCTCTCGGTATTAGTTATATAACAGCAAGAGCGCACTAAAACCTACACATCATCTGGGCTTTAGATTGCGTTGGTAAAGCCACTGTATAAAATGCATCCGTAATTTAATGGCCTAGATTTTTAATAAAACACTACATCAAATTCTATTGAGGCTGTCCTGCCGTATCTTGTGCTGTCACTTTTACGTACACAGAGAGAATAGTTATGGCTGAGCCATAGTCATTTCATATTGCACTACTGTGCATGCAATGAGTACTCCTTGAATGTATATTGCACTCTATATTACTTTGAGGAACTACTATTAGTAGCATTTGTAGCAGTATGATATGGATATGACTCTGATATAAGTAATATTGACCTAAATCTATTAAGTAAAGAAGTAATATCAGATCTCTATCTTTTCCTCTACTCAATCGCTCTACTAAATTCAAAAGGAGAGAGAGCAACGGCAGTTTCGATGATTTAGATGACTTTGGCTAACTCATAGATTTTCCCTGAGTCCGCATGTTTTATTCGCATTCGTTCCTTTGCCTTCAGTCGGTGAGACTGTTCAAGACTCCTGACAACTCTGAGAAATGGGGTGAGAATTTTAACCTTCGCTCTATATTCATTCGACAAACATTTCTGGTGTCTATACACATTCCAACAACCAATACAGCCACACGACTCTAAAAAACTGCTTTGTACGTAATCTTACAGCATTCCCAATTCCCACTTATAATTTAAGCGAGAATTTAAAATCCGTAGCTGTACATGTATTTGAAATACAAATACGGCTATGGCTTTCCTATCGCTGTTACTTAGTTGCATTCAAGACGAAGTTAACATTATTATTAAGAGGAAAATGTTATTTAAAGTTTCTGTTGAAGGATATGAACGAACTTTAGCGTGTCATTGTAATTTGCGTAATTGTACACAAGCGCTAAGCATGGAGAGAAGTACAAGTACAAAGTAAACGCATAATCATAAAGCGAAACTTATAAGGAGGTATAAGTTTAGTTGTACGAGCAAAAAGTTGAAACATCGTTTCCTTTCACATTTCACACATAATTACTTACACTGAAAGTTAAGAAAAATGACACAAAAAGTCTTGAAGTTTTGCTAATTTCGTTGAACGAGATTTTGTAAACGCGGAGTGCAATGAAAAATGGTGGAAGTGAGCCGCATCCAGGTCCATTAGTAAACTTCTCATCAATAGCATTTTCCAGCAAGTAAGTTAACCCTTTGAAAAATTCTGATGACAGTCTTACACTGACGGGCTATTCAATCAACAAAAGTGAAAATAACGAGTTTCCCGAAAACACCTTCCCTTATAGCAATAGTATTTGTATAATAGTACAAGTAAAACATAATGAATACGCAAAAGTATCTGGAGAAAAAGGCACTACGTCCTTTTCTCACCACCACTGCCAAAATAAAAGCTAATAAAATGAACAGGAGAAATGGTTTCACCTAGTTTTCCTTCTTTTCTACTATATTATATTCAAACATCCGTACATTACATTGCAAATACACACATTGCATATCCTCACTATAAATTTATACGTCTACTGCATAATATAGCAAGTCTTACTTTTTCTGTAGTCAAAGTTAAGTCAAACCAACTAAAGAAAAACTCTGAGATTGCTTTCACAAGAGAGAAAGGGAATTGAAGGAAAAGATTAAGTTATGTAATGCCTATAGAAAATACAGTTAAAAATGAATACAGTGTCTCGAGGAAATATGTTTCTTCAGCTTACACTCCTTCTACTCCTCTCTTTTCTTCCTTACTAACCTACAGACAAGGGGAAATCGAATTTCAGCTTGTACGGCATACGGTACACATGAATTATACATAACTTCCTTTCGTTTGCTTTCTTCTCTCATCTATCTATCCGTCTAATGTAATGTAATGTGGGTAATAGCGAAACGCTAAGAAATATGCGGCTAAAAATATACATGTGCATTTAGACTCAACTTACTATATATAGGTAAAATATTTCTCTTCAATGGTAAAACCAAGGGTATGCCGACTCAAATACCTTTAAACCTCTCTCTGTATAGTTTCAGTGCACTAGGAAGGTAAAACAGTGAAAAGGAAGAGGATATGTAGAAGGAATGTCGGTCGGGGGAGTTGGAGCTCATAGTTTGTGAAGTCTTTGCAATAGCTCGTGTATAAATGCAGGATGGCTTACTGCAAGGCGTATATAGTCTAATTAAATCATTTGTCAAGTCGGATTTCCTCCTTTCCTTTAGAGTTAGTTATTCATGAAGTCCATCCATTTCTCTTGCTGCCTTTCTTTTCTGCCGCACCTACTCTTTTCTTTCTTTTATTTCAATGTAGCTTTCTTCTTCTCTCTCTTACTCTCTTATGTTATTAGCATTAGTCCTTTATGTTATACTTCCTACATACATTGCATTATATTCCGTAGATACACTTTATTATACATAAAGATACCTAGTATTTCAAACAAGTAATTTTTCTGTGGCATGCCACAACGTATAGCATTATGTTAGGGTGCTATTTTAATATCTATATTAGTAAGAATTACTTCTCTCTCTCTCTCTCTCTCTCTGTAACATGAAAGTGTGATATAACAGAGTCAAATGCAGTTAGCTTTTCTCGTAAAAGGACAAACTCTTTTTTTCGCATCAACTTCCCTTATTCTTTCTTACTTCTTACATCTTGTGGTATATAAATCTAGTAATACATATCTATAAATGATATATTCTTCTGATACTGTGTAATAAGAAGTGAAAGAATGCTACTGCTATATAATATGGTCTACTGTGTGGAACTATGTGTACTATCTGTAGTAGAAGCCTTTCTTTTCTTTAGTTTCACAGTGAGTCTGTAAATCATAAATCATTTTTTATTCCGAGAGGTTTCTACTCGTTCGCATGAAAGATTTTCATTAATGCGAGCAACGCCTTGCCTTGCCTTCCTTTTACTGCGTTGACAAAGAATGAATGTGCTGGAAAGGTAGGTAATAGTGTAAAAGTGACTAAATTACACACAGACAAGTAAAGACACATTGTTTTGCTAACAATAACCTACTGTATGGATAATAAAGTGCTGAAAAATGATTTCTCCAAAATTTTGCTTAAGTCGAGTGCTTGATGCTTTTCAATAGGTTTTACAATCACAGTTCGTTTCATTGTGCAATGTTGTATTTAATTTGAATTGGAGAAATACACTTGTCACTGAAATTCATTGTATACTGTATTCACTTTTATTACATTATTACAACATAACTGTATGCATAGAGAACTAGACTACTACTACTAGACGGAAATATAAATAATACATACTATCTGTATGTGTATATTATTGTGCAACTACCAGTGTACGTAACAGTAACAATGAAAAATGCAATAAACTACCGATACTTTTAGTCTTAAGTAGTTGGTTCGTTGAATTGAATTCTTTTCTTTGTTCTCTGATGCCATACGGGCAAAATTTTCAATTTCGAATATACAGCAATTATAAATACAAATAGGTATCTCAATGTCAACTATTTCCTAACTCTTCATTTCTTACAAGATTTTAAACATACAATTCATTTATACTTTGAAGGCATTTTGTTACACTTGTAACTTGTAAGCATTTCCTTCATTAAAATAAAAGTGCAAATGAAAGCTTTGTTGTAGAAAGGGCCATTACTTAGTTTTTAACCCTTTTGCTACTTGATAAGAGAATTTGGGACGTAGGTATATAATTTGAATGTGGTTGTTGCTTTGTTCCCCGCAATTTGGTACAAATTGCTACATTCTAACATCAACACGACTCTAATTTGACATAAGTAGAATAAACTCACAGCCCGATTGCGTCACGTTAAAATGAATTTAGTTCCTGAGATCTTTATGAGTTTTTCTAATTTAACTTTAAATGTTCGCCTTTCTTATTAATTACATTCTAAGTGTATGCTGCAGCGTTTCTGCTCTAAAACTATTCTATTTCTTTCTTATTATTATAATAATAACACACAATAATACTAACTTGGCATTTCTGACTAACAAGAGAATCTCTTTGATGCTGATTATATTTATTACATGTCTCTAGTACTCCTTACTAACACTACGCATTAACTACACCCACCTTCTCTCTCTACGTGCGTCACAGTCATCACTACACACACGTAACCAACCCAAAGTCCAGAGAGAAGAGTATTACGATTATAACAAACATCCCATGACTGAAGTCGGAACAGAAATGTCGACATTTTGAGTGATTGCTTAATTGTACACTGGGGAAGATTTTATGAACTCCTTTTATGTATAAGAGAACTGAGCAGTATTTTGACTATTCCTGTCTGTAACTCTGTAGTGGTATTAAATTCTCAGGGATACACGAATACTATTATTATGGCAGTCGGTCATGCGAACTTCCATTTACTATACACAACCTTCAGTCTTCTGTAATATAGGTATTATCACATATGCACATGCACACGACGGATTCATGAGACCGATGAATAAGCTTAGGGTTACTAATAAAATCGAATGAGTAAAGCAGAAGCGTTAAATTACATTTAGAACTGCTATGCCTACTAATTTCATAGCTGTATGGTATTTATGGTAGACACAATACAAAAGCTATTACTTTGCGGACACCTCTCACACAGAAATCATTTACTCGAATTGTGTTCAGCTGATAGTCAAGCATTAAAGATAATCGTTTATTGCAGAGCTATTCATTTGTTTTGTCTGTAGGTATGTAGCGCAGTTCTACACCTTCAAAGATGCGCCTTAGGAATCACGGTGTGTAAGTTTGTATTATGTATGTGTGTATCTATATATTATGGACACTTAAGTGCCTAAAGACATATAAGACCTCATGCTTAATAGTCGTATCATCAATATTGTTATTTCTCGTGCTGTGGAAATGGAAAACTAGGAACTCTACCATCGGAACTGAATTAATAATAAATCTCAATAGGTGCACGGGGCTAATAATCACTACCAGTGCATTATTTCAAGTCATAAGCTCAACTCAGCTCTTGCAACAATAATAATCCACCACAAAACAAAACTGCCCATCCTGTACCCTCGCCCTGGTACTTATTCACATAATAATTCTATATAAACTTGTACAATACCATTATTTTCATATAATTATCCTATATACATAGTAACGTTCTAAATTTTATGCTTGGGCTTTTGAACATGTTTCCTCCATACTAAAACGAAAAGATTGCTTTTGCAGTTGAGAATGCCATAAAGAGCATGGAGCTCGGAGGAACAAGTAAATATGTTAATAACTTAATAAGGCAAAAGTATTTTTCAGTGTCAAATTAAATTTGAAAAGTTCCTGTGCCTACCAGTAACTAAAAGGAACACGACAGATTCTCACAGTTTTAAAGTAATTTTAAGCTGTTCGAGAAAAGTTTCGTGCTGCATGTATAGAGAAAATAAGGAAACTGGAGCACAAAACAGGGTTTAAGGTGTGAGTTTAAATTGTTAGGGTATGGCAGTTTGAGAGTTAGCAATTAGTTCCAGTTCAACTAAGAGAATTAATAAGTAAACACTCGAAAACCACAACTCAAGGCAACTCAATGCAACCAATGGCCCCAAACTCCTTGCCGGTATTCGTGAGTCACGTTCACTGTATTTATCTTGGCTCCATATAACCGAATCGTATCAAGCAGCGTTCCTTTTTGTTCGTAGTATAAGTAGTAATAATAGTTCTACTTTTACTACTATATAACCAAAATGTACACTTTCCCGTAAAAGGTAAACTAGGTGGCCAAATATCTAAGAAATGTGTCATACCTAAATAGTTTGGGAGTTATGCAATTTCCTCTTGTCTCTATTCTTGCCGCATTCTCTCCAGGCACTATAGAACTCTGCATTTTTTGCCTTGAAAAATGATAAATTGAATAAATTCTATTCACGCTAAGAAGTTAAGCAAAAAAACATTACAACAATTCCTTCTAATGTTCTATAAACAGACAGAAATGAAACCAGAAAAGAATAATAGTAGTTTAAGTGTATAGTGTGGCAATAACTATTAACGTAGGTATAGTAGTAGCTATATAATTCCCGCAGTTTAGAGAAGTGTAAAGTATAAGTAGGTGTTGGTACATTACACCAAAATGTTTGTGTATAAATCTAAACTAATAATCAAGAGTGTGCCTGTGTTTTAGACTACACATACATGTGCATGTGTTTTATTGTGAGCATTTATACGGGACGTATAGGTACAGTCTTGTTTTCTTATACTCCCTATTTGTAAATTCATGTTGAGCTTTGTCTTTTAGGGATGCGAGAAAGAGGCGCGTTAGCTTTGGTTGAGAGCATAGCAAAGTAATTTCAGCTAATTCGTAATTAACAGCATTGCACTGCATAAAATTACATTAGGGAAACCAAGTGTGGCAATAAAATTAGTTCTTTTCTCCCTGTAAGAAGACAAAGTAGACACAAAACAGCGTGCAAACATAAATTCCAAAAAGGTAACGCAAGTAAACAAGCGTGAGATGCTTGTAGCTCTTGAAATACAATTTATGTCGTAAATAACCTTCGCCGAGGCTGAAACACCGTGTAGTACAAACACAGTAAAACGTAACTAGCAACTATTTACACACTAAACTTCCACTCCATATTTAAACTTGCACATTTTATACACTTACTCCGCACATACATTTTACTACACGCCCTGTACCTCTTGTAAATAATACAACACCGTTTTTGCACATGTTATTACATTGTACCTACTACATGGAATTCACTTATAGTCTACCACATAGAGTCCACCCGTATATACATTTTACTTCACGTAGCTCAATTTTTGCATTTATACTAATAGTATTTTTACATCAAAGCGAAGAATTCAGCTCTGAGTCGAGAATCCGTTATGTATATTTAGCAGAGCTACAACCTAGCATTTACTTTAGGTAGGTGAATATTTATTACATTCGGAATTGTCAAAATTATTTCACTATTACAGTATTTTCCACTATATTATGAGTTACATTGTCATAAGACATACGCTTTGCGTATAAGTGTATAAGTAAAATTACAAAAGTGTGTTATAAGAAACTCTCGCAGAAATAAATACATGGTTGGTAAAAGTAGAAGGATTTCTCTGTGGCAGTGGTGGTAATAGGAAAAGTAGCTAGGTCTGCATGTTGTATGTAGGCCGTGAAGTGGAACATTTTTCCTTAGTTGTTACACGAAATAAATGCAAAGAAATATAGACGAAAGAAGACGACTGGTTTGTATGTAGTTAGAAATGTAGACAAAACCAGAACAACCAGCCAGCCAGCAGGGAAAGGGATGCAACGAACTGAAACCAAACCAAGACCACCAATTAGGCCAAGGGAAAAGCAAAGAAAACTTAAGAGAGTGGAGTAAAGTAAACCCTCTTGCTACTCTCTCTCTCTCAGTACATAAACTAGTCAACTTAACTTGAACTGAATGATACGATACGATACTGTAAAATACTACTGAACAAATGACTCAAGTCACATACCAATATCATAGTCGTATACACAGTCGTAGTGCAAAAACAAGATTGTGTGTATGGACCAATGCCGAAGAAAGCAAGAGGAATATATAGAACTATATTATTAAAGTATAAATGGTATAGCCCATGTATAGCCACTGACAAATACTACTTGCTTTCCCTGTAAGTATTAGTTGTAGAATGGTATTCCATTCAACTCATCTCTGAAAACCCTTAAACTAAGAAAATCTGCCAACCAAAACCAAAGTTGGCAAACTCAACCATAATAAAAGGGAAAAGTTTACAATAGGTACGTATAGTTGTGTAGATCTGTCGCACTTACATCTAGTAACCATTAAAATACACAAAACTTTCATAAACTAATGTACAATGCAAAAGAAATTTTTCAGAGCATATAATTAATGACAAGTACGTAATACTCGTAAGGATATCATAAAATAAACGCAAATTTCAAACCTAAGTATTCAATTTGTCAATAGAAAACTCAAATAAAGTTCCGGCAGAGCAGAGTACTGAATTCAGATTATTTTCTTTGTAAATTTACTGTCATTTATAAAAACGCAAGTTGCAAAAAATGGGGTTCTCTAGCACAGCTAAAGTAAAGAAAGCCCGTCACACTGGAGAATTACCAATTTCTAAAAATATAATTTTATACAATCACTAACAGGTCCAATGTAATTGTTGCTAAATGTTAAAAGTCACGCACTGATAACAATTGTATAGCTAAGTATAACTTGTATAACTAGAGTAGTTTAACGGGAGTAGTAACAGTTTAACAATAGTATAACTAAATAAAGTATCTCCACTTCCTAAAGGTCAAACTATTTGAGTTTTGAGTATTACCTACTACCTTTTCCTCTTACTAAGATACATTTGTAAAGCCTTTTGCAGGAAAATAAAAAATACATTAAAACTCAACTTGATGATATCATTGAGATATAGTGAGTGTGAAATTTTTGAAGGTGAAAAGATGAGTAGACACCGAACTGACAATAGGTATATATAGAAAGTATAAAAGAAAGCAGAGTGAGTCAAAGATTGGGAGCTGTAGTAGGGAAAATGTAGTGTAATGTTGTGTAACTACACAATTGAAGAGTGTGGAGGAAACAGGGAATAGAAAAGGAAACCAGAAAGGAAAGTAAATCAAGACAAGCCAAGGGAAGGGAAAAAGCAAAACCTAAAAGTAGCCTTTGAGAGACGTAAAGTAGGTTACAGATTGTGTGGGGTACGACATCCTACTTGATAGTAGTAGATGCTGATATAAACACACACACACAGTGATACATACTTTCCTACTACTCCTTTCTGTATGTTGTGTACCAGCATCTTGTGTGTATTTATTATACCTCAAAGTATTTCTTGTGTAGTGTGTATGTACATGTATGTGCTAAGGAAGAAATAATCTCTATCTCTCTGTCTCTTTTCTTGTGTATATTGCTGTGTGGAGTTGCCAGTACAAAATAATACGTAAGATGTGCACGTAAGCAGTAAGTATGAGCTGACTTGTAATATGTGTATTTAATATAACAATGTATGTTCATCTTATCAGAAAAGACAAGACTTGTAAAAGTATGCCGGCTCCGAGAGTAAGTAGTGTGTTAGTCTCTGAGCTGTGTTGGCCGAATATATATTTATATTACACGTAGTACATCCTACATCCTAAAAGAAAATTTTCACAATGTACTAACAGAGTCTGTGAGTGGGGCGCGTCGAAATTCGTTCATTCTTAGACTACACGACTGTAGGTACTGTACTGTATATTTTATAAAGAGAGAGAGAGAGAGAAAGAGACAGAAAGCTAAGTCTCCACTACAACATTGAGCTAGTAGTGTTATAAGCTGAGTTTCTTTCTCGTCCAGGCAGGATATGTATTCGTGTGTGGTTTGGGGTATGGTATGGTAATACCTAGACTGTGTGTACGTATGCAGAGACATAGATAGGCCGTTACAAATGGCTTCTATTTATTTCAAGGAAGGAAGGCAGTTGGTCGACAGCGAATTATACTCCACTTTCTGTATACATTTATAAAGGATTCGTCTCGTATTTGTGTAGGAACTTATAGTGTGTAGTATTTGCAAAGCAATGCACCACGCTGCAAGCGAAACTACCCTAGTTGTTGGTTGTTTTACTGCTTTCGCTAAATATATACACTTGGTTTGGTTTCACGTAGAGTAATAGCACAGTATATATAGCTAAAACTAGTATTACACGATATTATATGATTATCATTTTATTCTCGAGAATCTTGACTATACCAGCATTATATCTAATGGTTAATGGTATAATATGTTTGTATCAATATATAGTGTTTGCCGAAATTGTGGAGTATACAAATACTGGGAAGGAAACAACTAGTATTACGAGTGCGATCACTATCAGATGTAATATGAACGAGTGGAAGTATAAGTATATATGAAAGTGGAAAACAACTGTAATTAAGTGAGTATCGATTCAGGATTTTGTTGGATAGGGAACTAAAGAGAAAGAGAGGAGTATCAGCTTAAGTGTAGTGGATTCCCAAAGAAAACAATCGCAGTAGTAGGAGCTGTAATAGCAGTAGAGGAGGACGAAAAGCTTGAACTAGACTTCAACTTGCTAAAGTGCAAATACTGCAAACAGTGAGACAGAAAGTTATAGTAGTTCAAGCATAAAGTCTTTCTGTGTCATTACCTAATGTACATAATCTACTCTAACTTACAATATATACTTATACAGAGCAACACTAAACATGCATGAAATGTACGAATACTTATTCAATGCAGGATACGGGTTCAAAATAGGTATACACTGTGTGTGTGTTTATCTACATAGGTACACTGTATTTGTATCTGTATAAAAGTAGGTACTTATGTGAGTGATATCAAAAAACTTAATGTGTTAAACCATTATGCCTATTTGTAAAATAGATCGGCCTATTTCAAGTTCCTTTTGAAAATGTGACATTTGAACCTTTTATTATGTCGCTGTAACGGGTGAGCAGAAATAAGAGTGGGTGAATAAGTCATGTTCGTATTGGTGCATGGTGCAATCTTAATGGATAATGCATACTTTCACTTTAGGTATAGGTAGGTATATACAGATAAATAAGAAACAACATTTTCGTGTTATATCATTTAGTGCAGCTTGATTACCCATCTAGTAGCTTGTGGTTTACTTTAACTCGAACACATTAAAATTTATTGGGAATGTATTTATGTGTAGCATGTAGCATTCTTAATATAAATTATTCCGTGAAATTAGAATAGAACTTTGGTAGTAATGGTTACATTGACAGAGATTTGTACTTACATCCAATTAACAGAGTTCTCTTTTGACTGCGTATTTTCTGTTAATTTATTAGCAGTATAACCTCTGTCAAAATGGCGGAATATGTCAGTGTTTCCTGTTTCGTGATTGTTTGCACCCTAATTAAATTCAGAACATTATATAAATTAGTAGTTCTTATTTAACGAATATTACTTTTGCTAATGAGACAACTGACAAATATTCCATTTTATTGTTAGTCTCAGATGGTTAGTGGTTAGTAACGAATCAAACGGTTGACACATTTTAATGAGACATTCTTTTACTCCATTCATGGAATATTTTAGAACATATTATAGTACATCAGTAATTGTTATGTACATGTTATGATTAACCATGTTTCCTAGTAAGATGTAGCTCGATAACCTAAACGAGATAAAATTTTGCACTTAAAAATACTTCTTGAAATTAATTAATAATTGAATATAAACTACTGGTTAATGGTAAACAGTAAGAGTAAATTGTATAATCGTAAAAGGTTACTACTGCTATGAGCATAAAAGGCTTGTAGTAATGTGCAATACGTTGCAGAGTAAATAATAAGCAAAGAAAACAGGCTTGTTGTAATTTAATAATGTTTCAGCAGATGTTAGGTAACTCTAAAACTCATTCCACATCGACACCTGTGAATGTATCGTATCATGGTAATAATTGCGAACATTCCATAAAAATTAGCACCCTTGTATAACATGTACACAATTGAACTTACACTTATATCCTACTACCAGAAATCTATGTAACAACTCTATTCTGCTTGTACAATATGAGAAAGCAATCAATATTAAGTAGGTACATTTCACACACAACCTCACATCCCCGAGACCGTAGAAAGAAATGGGAAGAGCCCTGAGCACAGCAGTCGTGGACGACACAGTGAAGAGTGCTAACTCGACACAACACACGTAACAGGTTTACCATGAGTTAATATTATTAACAAAAAGTCTCAACTCCATTTCATCGTATTCAGCTGAAATTACTCTAATTAGTAGAAAACTTTAGATGTTAACCTATTGAAGTGAAAGTTGTGAGTTTACTGGCAGTAGAAATCATAGTAATGTCGTAAAACCATTACTAACCTTACACCAACAGCCACAATCACAGTAGAAAAGTAATTGAGGAAAGTGTAGAGAAACTCCTGATTCATAATAATCAGCTCCATGTGCCCATATAAGGTGATCATGTATGTATATAAGTTATCTCGTCGTATTCAACTAAATACTAACTAGTTTCCTCTTAATAAATATAAGGTGTATATATAGGGAGGTATAATGTTATGTAACATGTATAACAAACAAGTCTATATAGTTCTGGTAGTAATTGGGCTAGTTGTGCGCGTAATAGACCACATTTCTGGACAAATGCCTATAAGAAACGTCTGTGACTTATATTTACAAATCTCACGTTGTATAATGATGTGTATGTGTAAACTCATGTGTGGGATACACACACTATGACTCAACGTATAGTAAGTAGAAAAAAGACCAGACGAATCTGGTTCAGATTCAGACAAAAGTAGGATGTGTTGGGAAAGCACTTTATAACATTATTTTATGGAGGAATTTACGGCCTAAATATCATGACTCCTGATGCTACTTTCCTCGTTTTCCAATGAAATTACTTCTTCAGCTCATTCATTGTTACCACATAAACGCAATGTTCTACCAAAGTCAACTACGACTTTCCTTGTGTTACTAGCAAACCAAATACACTTCAGGATATCGCGAATAGGCCGTAAAATGCTCGGTAGTGATTTTTAGGAAATAATTGTGATCTTCTTCCTTATATTTACAATGCGTTCATCCCTCACTGCTCTTAACGTTTATTTATACACTGAAAATTTCCTAATGTAATATTCCCCCACCGTAAAATCCCAAACTATCGACATGTGAGCAGTAAACTAACTTTTCCTTTTGTAACCAAAGTCGTTTATGGACTTAGATCCTGTTCTTACTCTTACATACAATGCAGTGGTCATGAAACTCATGAAAGCGTACATATGGAAACTCGACTCATCTCACACGGTGATGTACCCAATTAACTCACACGCTATGCATGTTACAGAATGAACACTTTTTTAGCTTTTAAACAATGCAATTCTGTATTTTCAAACAATTGAAGTCAGTTTCCATTGGAAGAGTTATTACGATATCGATAGTTTCTATATACATATAAAATACGAGATGTGTAGATCCGTATGGTATGCGTTCGAGTGAGGTAGTCTACATCGCTCGTGATCGTCAAGGCCCTGCCTCATCTGTTATTTGGTAGAAAAAGAATAACTCCAGGCCTTTCCCATAGTACGGAAGGAGCAGCAGCCGACATTATTTATTATTATATATAATGTTGGCTTTTGCTCTATCTAGTACAGTACTATGTTTAAATTACTGCCTTCGCCACGGATTGTGGCGGAGATAAGTTTAAATCAGATATGATACCGGAACAGTTAGCATATCAATAATGCATATAAAATAAAAGGATGTAGTTGTATGGGTAGTCAGTTTTCTGGTCACTCTTCTGTCTTCTGTCCCAAGAAATATTAGTATCTCTATATACAGCTAAGTTGCTGCATAGAAAAACAATAATTAAACTAACGATAAGCCATTGTATCTTTTCATTCACCTTACTGAGTGATAAGATGTTTGAGGTTGAAATGAAATAGTAGGGAAACGCAACGAAACGTTGTGGAGGACAAATGCACATGTAGAAGTGTGGAAGAGTCCACCACAACTTACTAGTACATTGCCCAACTTGACTGAAGACTTTACTTTGGTTCACACGGATCCTTACCATAATGATCATTAGCATAATTCTGTCGTGCACTAAGATTTTAGAGTTGGGTTAAGGGAGATACTGGCGTAAGCAGTCTAATGATATGTCGAACAAAGACATTTTCATAAACTTCCACTAAAACATACATACAATACAGGTATGCGTACGAATTATATGGACGTATGTATGTGTGGGATATATATATTATTTAATTTTTACACAATAATTGATCGTGTGGGGATTCTGACATGCTTGATGACACATGATTTAATTATTGCCTTCATTGTTCGCATTTTCTGGGAAACGGGTATTAATAATGTCGCTATAATCATATTACTGAATGCTGTAGGTGTACCTATAGTTCTAATTATAGAAGTACCCACATTTTGTAGGTGTACTAAATTGATAAATCATATGTCAGGATACAAGTGGATCCTTACGCCTACACGTACAGTAAATTGTTCGTAGATAAGATAGAGAGAAAAGGAAAATCAAATTACACGTCCACTTTGTGGCAAGATGTCCAAATATTAATGTGACTGTTCCTTTTATCGTTAGTTTTGGGAAACGCTGCCTTATACCAACTATATGTGACTGCAAGCTCTATGCTATTTTATTTCATGAAATGGATTTGTCACAAATAAGACAAGACTAATTCGGTAAATTCATCCATGCATCAAGCGCTGAGTGTATTTAAAAATATTTGAATAGTAACATTAGCATTCTTGAGTAAAAACTTGCTATTTTATTGCTAGTAAAACTACCCATATTATTATTAGTCTTTTATGAAATTACTAATTAGATTCTTAAGAAACGCTCACTAAGCCAAATTATGTAGCAATGTATTTGAGCCACTTTTAATAGACGGCAAACTGTGCTGCAAATACTACAACGATTACAATGTTACAAGTTTGTATCTGCAATTTAGTTGTGTTAGAATTATTCCAAAAACAGATAATATCTAGTTGATGCCTAAGAGCATCAAATCAAGAATGGGTCTACATTATAATACAACCCAAAAGTACAACGATGACTTGATTACCCATTATCTAATACTACAGATATAACATGAGGAACATTCAAGAGTTACTGACAATCGACATACCTATTCGTAAACAAACAGACCATCTCCAAATGAGACGAATGAGAATATTAGAATGTACGATGATACATCGAACAAATTAATATAGTATATACCCACGCACAGACACTTGAAAGACTTCGCCTGTTGTGATTTTGTATACCTATAGGTTCATCCTATTTATATAAAGTGCTCAAATTGTAATATACTTATGAAGTACTAACTTGACTGCACAGGCCTGCTTTTGATTAAATTTTCATTGATTCTCTTTGGTTGGTCAAACCCTATTCAGAAATCCTAATGGGGTAATGCCTCTACAAGATTGAAACATTTGAATCTGATCAGAGTCTAGAAGGCTATTATATAACCGTTGTGAAAATGCTCATGTATTACACGGGAAGGAAATGCCATACTAAAACACTAAGCTGATATTGTATCCAAATGTTAATCCCTTACTCACATTTTGTCACATGCACTCCTTTCTCAGTCTATATGATTAAGTTATTCACGTACCTAAAATGGTGTAATTTGATTACTCTAAATTCACTCGAATGAGTTTTCACAGTAGCTGCTCAAGAAAAGATCATTAGTACATTACAGGGTTTCTTTTCTACAGAATAGCAATGCAGTAATTTACGTATAGGCATTATGTATTAATGTAAATGGCAAGTGTACAGATAAATACGTGTAAGATATGATCCTAAGGTGGCTCTGTGACTATGCTACTACTGCGGTTAGTAGTCAAGCACAATAATAAAGCAGGAGATTTAGTTTCGTCATATGCATGTAAGATTTCCTATTTTGCATTATTTGTTGAATCAGTAGACTTTGCTGTACCTACTACATAATGCTGTAATAAAAGCAACCAAGATACTAACCAAAGAAGATAGATACCTACATGAGTTTGATAATGAAATAGAATAGTGATTGTAAGATCAGGATCACAGACATTGTGTATTCTCTAACCAAATTCAAACCAAAGATACAACACTAAAAGGACAACAAGAGTGGCAGGGCAGCTGAATGAAAAAGCATCTGGGTTACTCAGACTCAGTCAAAAGGATACCTTTCTTTCATCTTTACAAAACTACTCAGGCTCAGCATTTGGAATTACAAAATTTCCTCGAATCTCAACTGAATAAACAAAATGAACGAATTCAACATCTACATAAATAAAGCGGCCTAGTATACTCCTCTCTTCAAGAATCGAAATTCGCGATGTTTTCAGTTTGCAGAATTCAGTCAAAGCAAAATATATCGGTACACCACTTTGCAAACTTTCCAAGGGCTCACAATCAGTAAAATAATATAACATTGAAATTGTAGATGCAGTGAAATAACACCGATTCACCCGCTTACATGTAATAAATAGACATAAAATGGGGCATGGTCAACTCTAAATAGCTTGGTCTACAACCCGTGAAAATCAAAGTTAATTTCGAAGCCCAATTCTTTTCCGATTGAATAGGTACACAATGACATGAAAATGACGGTTCTTCGTTGTAATTATAATGGATGAGACAGTAAATCGATACAAAAAGGGTTGCTAACATCCCTGAAAAATATTTTTCTGTCTGGAAACATGTATTAGATGTATCGTCATAACATTGAAGTGAAATATTTCGTTTAGTAGCATTGTATCGTTATACCTCTTGTAAATGTCGAGTTAGATTACTAAGTACACACACACGATCCGAGTTAAAGCTTCCCCATTACTCGAGTATTATTGTTACAAGACATAATACCGGAACGAATTTGATTTTTGGAAATATATCAAATAGAACTCATAAATAGACATTTTTGTCATATACTACTTACATGTTATTCTTATGTGTATAGCTATACATGTAAATGTTCATACTTTTTATATTTTGTTGGAATGTGAATGTGAGTTGCTGTGTGTGTATGTAATGTGATGTGTAGCAGAGAGAGCAATATTCGTCATTGCAGCTTTGGTAGCCAAACATGTCTATAGTCTGTATAGGAAGTCAAGAAGAGATGGATTGGTTGTTGCAGGCTGGGTGGATGGATGACAAAGTCCGTTGAATATTGATGGAGTCCCATTTCGAGTTGAACTCGAGGTTTGCATTTTTCTCCGCAAAAAGAGCTTTCCTTCCAATCTCAAAGAGTAGAAAGTCAAAGAGTGGAGAATGCCTTTCAGAATATTAGAGAGAGGAGTGAGGAAAAATATATAGTAAATAGGTAGTAGAATAAGTATATCGAAGTTCGACTCATTCCTTTCGAAAATTCGACATTAGTTCAGAAAACTATATGCGAGTACATGTGTGGAGACCAGGACTATACATCACAGTTGACAGTACACAGTTAGTAGCACTAGAGTTGATGATATGACTCTTATGCAGCAGAGTTTACTTTTTATACGTTATATATAGCTTGTGTGTGTACCTCATGCTTGTGCCCTGTTATTGTCCTTTGTACGGTTTCCTTATCCTTATTCTACTTTCGTTTCTGCGTCTGTTTTCTGTTGTTATAATGTATTTTTGGATGTCGTGATGTCAAAGTTGGTGAGGAGGGACTGGGTAGGTCTTCAATATGTAGGAGGAATTGCACTTTTCTTCTTTTCCAAATTCTTTATTGTATTTGTTTGTGTGTAACAACAGATCTGTGAACAAACCAGTGTATAGAATGCTAGAACGAAGCAGATAAAGCAGAACAGTGAGGTTGCATTCATACAATACAATGTAACGTTTCCAAAGTATAGCAACAAACAACAATACCTCCTTCTCCTCCTTCTATGTTATGTAATAGCAACTTAATATAAATAGAATGTTACTACTACTACAATATATAGAGTTGCCTGTGTGTTTTGTAGAATTTCGGAATATATGTCCAAGTATGTACGATTTCCAAATCTAGCGTCTTACACAGATTGGAATTGCATCCAAACTTCAGATATGTATCTAATCTAAAGCCAAATAGTAACAATAACGAAGGAGTTCTGCTGACTGACTTACATTCGTGTACAGAAAAGGAAACCAAAATGCATTTTCCACAAATGGGCTTTCAACTATGGAAAAATGGCGTGATACTTTAGGAAATAACAAAGAATGGTCTGTGTCTGTTGGTGACAGTTGATCGGATTTGTGGCTAGTGGTTCGTTTTACTTACTATTCCGTTTTCTCAACTGTACTACTTGCTCCAACTGCAGAGGTTTTCTTACTCTACCACTCATCGTGTTATACGGAGAGATAGTATTATATGTAATATATAGGATACTGTGCACATCAGGTATAAATAAGCATCTTTTCAAACTGGAGAGTACCTAAGACTTGTTTAGGACAATTGCATTCAGTTAAACTGTGGGTAGTGTTTCTTCCGAATTTTCCTTGTTCTTACAACACTGCATAATCTGTGAACTACTTTGAATGGTGAATGTGAATCGCAAAGGTGGATTTGGATTTCTAGTCACTTGCTCCACTTTTCTATTCTGTTGTGTGATGTATCACGAAATTTGCATTTGATATGTAGCCACAACAGTTTTCCACAAAGCAAATTCAGCCTAGTAGCCAATAACTTGTATAACGTGGATATGTACATACATATAGGTATTTTTTCCGCATATATTAAAACTTATATACATACCGAGATAGTATTTACCTACGTGGTGAAAGAAGATTCTTTATTAGGAAATCTTTTGGAAAAGAACAAAGAAAACATCGTTTGTAGAAATAAAAGCCTTTAGGATGATAAGGAAAATGTTTTAAGGAGCTAAAGAAGTAGTCAGGTGTGTCTGGTGTCTGGGGTCAGGATTGGTCTGAGATTTTCTTTGTGTTTACCTTAAACATGTAAGTTTAGACTTGCAGCTTACGTATAAATAAGAACAATCCCGGTTTTAAACTAAACTGTGTGTACTTTCTACATAGGCATAGTACATGTTGACCTAGTTTGTTTAGAACAAAATAAAATATTTGGAAATTGTTAAAAAGCTGAAGGACTAAAGTCATTTGGGTCGTTTCATGTTGAATTTGTGTTTCACAACAGGAAAACTGATTTAGAATGGAAATAAGCGAAGAAAAGGAAAATAGAGTACCTACCTACAAGCAAGCCGTGGCGCTATTGATAAATGATGAGTGCAATGCAGTAGTAAGAGTAAGGCTTGGGAATTCAATTTGGGTTTGGCAAAAGGAGTTAAAGGCGAAAGGCTGGCAGGGACGATCTATATTATATATTATGTAAACTTGCCCCTTTTCATTTTTAGAATCGTAGAGAAATTTATTGCGCACGGAAAGCATCCATAACCTTTCTCCTTATGATTTTAATATGTATTCGTAGCTGAAGTGAGACACATAACTCACCAACCCCTATATAGGTACACAACACACAAGACACACTACCACAATGCACAACAGTCGAAGAAACATGCAAGAGGAACAGTAAGCAAAATGCAATTGTGTTTAATATCGGGATACACGTACATTCCCATATACACTACTCAGAACGCAGTCAAGTCAAATAACTTACCTATGACGGTGCAAGACTACTTTATGTTTTCCACTATTTACTCTACCTGACATTACTCCCATTACGCATTAGTATTCATGTTGTCTTGTCTTCGTCGTCGCTACTCTCCCGTACAGTGCATAACTATGTGAAATGCAGTCTGCACTGTATATGTATGTATGGGTATGTCTACCAGGACTAAATATAAGATATATTATGCCTATAACAATTCGTACTACTTTTAGCTTTCAGAAATCGTGCTATACATGACTGAGTGCATGGGAGTGTGTTATACGTGTAGTATGCGGTAAACTTGGTATGAGTACGGGTATTATATATATTCTGGGCTTTGTTTATTCTAACAATCCCTTGCCATTCCGAGTACAGATAGGATATGTGACTTCAGCTTTGAATCTTCCATGGTATGGTGAGACAGTCTGATCTTTCTCTTGTACGGCATTTGTTTTACCAGAGTGGGTATAAGTTATACTTCTTAGAGGAACAGTGTTCTTGTATATATTTTCCGATCAGAGATTGAATTGATCGGACTGATGAATACCAAACAAAGTCGAAAGTCGAAGGTGACGGATGTGCTTTGAATGCTTTATATATGTACCTTCCTCTTTTCTGTCTAGGCCTAAAGCTATCTGATCGTTTATACAAGTTTCATGGTGGCCTACGGCCTTCGTATAATTACAGGAGTACTTAGCGCCTACACTCCATACACCGTGACATCGGAATTTTACATTTACTTGCTAATGTAATGTTTTCCTTCAATATTTTATTAAATAAACCATTCAAACATTGTGTAATAAAGTAGCGCAAGAAAAAGGTCAAAGGTCATGA